>JAQBSW010001043.1:0-80000 GCA_029291075.1 Eudiplozoon nipponicum | reverse complement strand
TATATATTTATATTTATAATTTATATTTATATATTTATATTTATATATTTATATTTATATATTTATATTTATATATTTATATTTATATATTTATATTATATATTTATATTTATATATTTATATTTATATATTTATATTTATATATTTATATTTATATATTTATATATTTATATTTATATATTTATATATTTATATTTATATATTTATATATTGATATTTATATATTTATATTTATATATTTATATTTATATATTTATATTTATATATTTATATTTGTATATTTGTTTTTATATATTTATATTTATATATTTATATTTATATATTTATATTTAATATTTATATTTATATATTTATATTTATATATTTATATTTATATATTTATATTTATATATTTATATTTATATATTTATATTTATATATTTATATTTATATATTTATATTTATATATTTATATTTATATATTTATAAATTTATATTTATACATTTATATTTATATATTTATATTTATATATTTATATTTGTATATTTATATATTTATATTTATATATTTATATTTATATATTTATATTTATATATTTATATTTATATATTTATATTTATATATTTATATTTATATATTTATATTTATATATATAGATTTTATATTTATATTTATATATTTATATTTATATATTTATATTTATATATTTATATTTAATATTTATATTTATATATTTATATTTATATATTTATATTTATATATTTATATTTATATATTTATATTTATATATTTATATTTATATATTTATATTTATATATTTATATTTATATATTTATATTTATATATTTATATTTATATATTTATATTTATATATTTATATTTATATATTTATATTTATATATTTATATTTATATATTTATATTTATATATTTATATTTATATTTTTATAATTACATTTTTATTTATATAAATTATATTTTTATTATTTATATATTTGTATTTATATAATTATTAATTGCTATATATTTTTTTATACTTTTGTATATTGAAGTTTATATATTTTTATTTATATATTTTGTATATATATATATATATATATATATATTTATATATATATATATATATACAATATATATATATATGAATTACATGCTTATTTTAAACACTTATATTTATAATATGTATTAATATTTATATTTTTTTCAATTATATATTTTTTAATATATATATTTATATGTTATATATCTATATTTAGGTATTTCTGTATTTTTATGAATATATATTATATAATTTAATTTAGATATTTGTATTGATATACAAGTATACATATATATTTATATTTGCACATTTATATATTTATATATGCACATTTATATATTTATATTTATATTTATATATTATATTATTCATATAAACTTATATTTATATCTCATTTTTTCATATGAATCCGCTTCATCGAATCTTCCAGATAACGATCCAAATGAAAATATGGCTGCACAATTTGTTTTATGTCACGTACATAATTTTTCTTTGGTATATGTGAAGTTTCTAGGATATTCTATATTCAGCAGGCACATTTATCCCCGCTGGACAGATTTTTTTCATATCTATATAGTAAACTTTTTTTTAAACTTCAGTGATATCATCACATATTTTATAGACTCCTTTTGCGATATATGGGGTATCACACACACACATATATATTTACAATGCTCACTTATAAGTTAACAAATAACCTCAATCAACGAACTGAATGCGATTCTGAATAGGACTTCCGGCATTTCTAATCATAATATCAATGGCGAAGCTAGTTATGGTATTATAGTAGTAGTAATGTTTTGAACTACAGGATGCTGCATAAATACCTTGAACTTGTTATGGCACAGTTATAGGGAAATTATGCAAATGTTTCCGAAAATGCTTAGGAAACTACAGCACTAATTTAAAAGAATTATGAGCATGCTCAAAGCCGATGACCATGATAGGCTGACGTTTAAGGCCCTATTTTCGGAACCTTCAGCTAAAATAGCAATATTTCCACGTCCACCGATAAGCAAACAGTTTCAAATTAAATAATGCTGTTCCTATTTTTTTTGTTCTGAGTGGAAATGTGGCCAATTCTGTTGAAATAAAGAAAAAAAGCCGAATCGTCAAGAATAACACAAAATTTATGAATGGCTCTGATATGCGAAAAGCGTAGGAGCATAATGGAGTTGAGATCGAAATGCGTTACTAACATGTACAGGTGAGCTCAAGATGACCAAGAAAGTTTCAACGGACGATCGCCGTGCTATTCTAAACAATTAGTTGCACAACAAATTTTGATAATTTTTCTTTTTTAATTACAAAAGTTTGACTTTTCAGTGGTTAGACTCTTTTCGTTAGGCGAATCAATTTGTTAAATATTGCAATTTTCATTATCATGGATAGTAGAATAGTTATTGAATTTTAATATTCAATTCATGGACAAATCCATCACGCAGGATGTCCTATTTACTTGAAGCATTTGAGATGAAAAATATTAAATTGCAGGATAAAAATGAGAATTAATTGGATTCAAATCAAGGCATGGGTTAAATATGTTGCTGATTTTCTATAGCTATAGTTAATAATATTTAATTAAAAATATATTTTCAGTATTCGTCCATATTTATGAACTCATTCGTAGTAGCCCAGACATCTGATGGAATTAGAATGCACAGCTAACATCAATAGTTTTAAATCTAAGCACCTTAGGAGCAAAAATTGGATTTTTTCTAATAGACAAGATCAGTTGTTGTTGAGACGGATGTAGACTTTCCTAAGTTGATGAGTTTTAATTGAAATATTCTCCGTTATTTAGGTTATGAAGTAAACATTAAATTTAACTAAATGTCAGTCAAACTTATTTCAGTCAATACTTTCTACCTGACACCACTTCAATATACAAGCAAAAGGTATCCTACGGCTCGTAGGAGAATAACTTTTGTAAGTTATTAGCAAAAAGTCAAGTACTGTTAATCAGCAAGTCCGCCAAACTTAAAGAATATGAGAAAGATAGTTGAAAGTGTGATAGAACGGATAAGAGAAACAGGGAAAGAGGAAACGAATAAAACTGATAATTCTAGAGCGACAGATATAAATGGTTTTTGAATATGCTGTTAACATGCTCAGCCCAGTTCAGTCTGGCGTAAAATCCCAATGGGGACAAATCCCAATTGCGCAAACGCCCTGCAAGTTAAATCAAATATGCGAGTTAGGTTAAGACACAAAGTTGCTAAATGACTGACCGCTTCCATAAAATGAGACTGTTAAAAATTTGCATGAGCAACTTCTGTTGCCCTTGTCGTGAATTAATCTCTTTACACACAGGCAAGTTCTACCATGACCGTGCAAACATATTGCTTTCAGGCATGAAAGTAAAAGAAAGAGGGGATTAAAAGACAGACCCGTAATGACCCGCATAAGTATTTGCAAACGAAAGTGTACACACACTTATATATATATATATATATATATATATATATATATATATATATATATATATATATATATATATGTGTGTGTGTGTGTGTGTGTGTGCATGCAACGTGATTACTATTTCTTGCTGTTAAAATTAGTTTGTTTGTTTGTAACAGGAATAGATTTAAGTAGATAAAAAAGTACTTGAGATAAATCCGAATTCAATTTTATAAATCTCGTCGCATAAAATGGTGAAACCATCGTTAGCCTCGCGTACTGAAGCGTTTCGACATTCTCCGTAGGCCAATCGAACATGGTTGAAAAACTGGCGAACAAGGATCGAACCATGATGCATATAGTAGTTATGGAAAATGAGATATGCGGCTCGTACCTCTAGTAGTCTCGTCTACATTGTACTTGACTGGAAAAGTAGGCAGCTTCGTCACAATTATGTAAAGGACACAATTAAACTATAATTGAAATCTCGGTTGGCGAAAGCATTTCTTTCAATCGAATTTCCTAGCTTATTGTAAGCGCCAATTTCATTTTATCTATTCTGTCGAGTAGAATAGAAAACCTAACGACACTTGCACGCACCGTACATGGTCATTATCAAAATACGACTGCACACTGATTAACGACTTTTACTTCCAAGAAAAATGTACAAATAACCACTAAAGGCGAGAGACGCAGGTCTGATTTTGACTACCTTCTATATTAATTATGAATCAATCCACGTTAGTCAGATTAATCTCGTGCTTTATTGATAAACATGGATGGTCGAAACACACCAGTACGTGTGATTGAACGTAGTTTCACGGAGTTAAGCTAATAGATGTATAAAATAAGAATTTTTCATATCATAAAAATTCAATTTTTTTGTTAATAATTGTTATTACTAACTGCACAAACAATATTTTTTCTATTGTGTATTAGGTGTTGCGCACCTAGTTACAAATTAGTTCAAATATGACTAGAAGAATAAACCAAAGACACCATGAAAGTAAAGTGCACATTTGTTTCGAGTTTACAGGCGACGCGTCAGCACGAGCCATAATGTTAGAAAATAGAACGGTGCAATCTCATGTTTAAATCTGCAGTAGTGAAGCCAATTCTTATATAGAGTCTTTCACAATGCGACGACAAACGCAACTCATTATATATATAAAGCCTGTAAAGTGTACCAACACCATGGTTACCTAGTTCTTACATGGTGCCAACACAATGAATTTCAATGTATACTAAATTTCACCAACATTTATAATTACAACTATTTCTGTACACCTGTTACTCTAGCAAATCTGTACACGCTGGCCTTGATCGATATCAGGTACCATATTTATGGTTATCATCACATCCTTCACCTAAAATTATAATGAGTTAGATACGGTTTTATATTAAAACAATATAAAAGAGTATATATATATATATATATATATATATATATATAAATATATAGATATATTGATATACATAGCTGTGTTCCTAGGCTTAGGTTTCTGCGCACCTTGTAACATTTTTTTTTTAAATATGACCAGAAGGATAAACCAACGGAATATATAATCACGTGCACATTCCTTCGTGCATGAGATTCTACTTTCCGTTCATGCTGTCTTTGGTTTATCCTTTGGTCATATTTGAACTAATTTGGTACTGCGAAACACCGAATTCACAATTATACATATAACTTATCCGCCACAAACACTATGTAACAGTTCAACATTTGTTCAAATACCTAGGGTTACATTGCAAAATTGATAAAATTATTTATTTTAATCAGGATTGGAAAATTTAAATATACGCATATTCACTAATTAACTTTAAATTCATTCTGGTTTATTTCCGCTATACATAACGTTGACTGACTTGTTTAATGAGTTTTAATCTACTTATTAAATAAATATAATTGTATGTATAATTATAGTATTAATACAAGTATATAGATCATATATATATATATATATATATATATATATATGAATGAAAGAGAATTTGACTACCAAGTTTCGTATATATTACAAGAAGGAATACTTTGCTTTCTGTGAACGCACATTGCTTATGATAATTATTGATCTCATGAGTTATAATCGAACACATATTTGTGATATTCACTTTAAATCCAAATAATTTTATCGCAAAACAAGTTTTCTTTTATGGAATGATTTAAATCCGCCGTATTAGCAAAATTATATTATCGTCGCAGTTTGTTGAAAAAATTAGACCACACCATACACTTCAGAGTATAAGGACGAATCGGCTAAAACAATATTTTGTGTTGCAGCAAAATAGTTGATCACAGAAATGGTGACAAATCTGTCGCTCCAGAAGGATTTATTAATGTCTCTGCAGTTGACGTATATGAGAATAATGCAATCTAGAAAACAACGCCTAATACTTTTGGAGACATACGAAAAACAGGCCATTAAGATGTAGGGGAATGCTCTCGAAATTGGCATATATTTATGCCATTTCAAAGTGAATTGCAGAATGTAGTGGTGCCCAGGCACGTAAATGCTAATTTTAAATCTGGGAACATATATACTTTATTATCCATGAAATCCTTATTTTATACTGAGAATCTAATTACAAAAATTAAACGAAAATTTAAATACTGTTTGTTGCGGAGAACTAATATATATGCAAGTATGCATTAGGTGTTGCGAACCTAGTAACAAATTAGTCCATTTGTGACCAGAAGGATAAACCAAAGGCAGCATGAACGGAAAGTATAATCTCATGCACATTCGTTTCGTGCTTAATGGCGACTCATCAGTAGGAGCCGGTATTACGCCCTTTAACCACTATATATTTGGTCGAAGAATGTGGAATAATAGGACAGTACGATCTTCTATTATCCCACATTCTTCTACCAAATATATAGTGCTTAAAGGGCGTAATACCGGCTCCTACTGATGAGTCGCCAGTAAGCACGAAACGAATGTGCATGAGATTATACTTTCCGTTCATGCTGCCTTTGGTTTATCTTTCTGGTCACAACTGAACTAATTTGTTACTAGGTTCGCAACACCTAATACATACTAGCATAAACGAACATTGGTTGCGCGGGCGGTGATAAAATTATTTAAATCAAGTTTGTGAACATGAAATAGACACCTGGCACATTATATACATACATTTGTCAGTATAAGCTAAGAATTTTAGAGTGAAGAAAAGGCAATTCGTCCAGTAGACCGGCTTAGTCCTTGTTTGGAACTCATCAGAATTTGCCGTGGACAAGGCTCGAAACTGGGCTCGTCTGCTTCGGAATTCGATGCTCTAACCTCTGAGCCACCCTGCCGCACACTACACTACACACAATTTTCAGTTATATACTAACTAATGTAACTTGGTTAGTTTTTTTCTCTTTTAGATGTCGCTCACATCGCTTTTATTTAGACCTGAAGTTTCAACTAACCATCCCCAATCTGTCTTTACTGAATAGGCACTAAACAAGTTGGGGAAGATGTATTAAAATAAATATTTAAATATTTAAATGAACATTGATTGCGCGGGCAGTGATAACATTTAATGCAATCAAGTTTGCGAACTTGATATAAATACCTGACCGATTATTTACTAACATTTGTCAGTATAAACTAAGAATTGTACAGTGGAGAAAAGGCAATTTATTCAATAGATCAGTTTCGTCCTTATTGGGAACTCATCACGTACTGACCAGAATTTGTCGCGGACAATGCTCGAACCTGGGTACGTATGCTCTGGTATCTGACGCTCTAATAACTGAACAGTCACCACACTAGATGAGGAAATTGTATTGAAATGAAGATATACATTTAAACGAACATTTATTGATTCCGAAGCAGACGTGCCAAAGTTCGAACCCTGTCCGCGGCAAATTCTGGCCCAATAATGACGAAACCGGTCTACTGGGCGAATTGCTTTTTTGCACTGTACAATTCTTAGTTTATACTTACAAATGTAAGTTCTTAATCGGTCAAGTGTTTATATCTGTTCGCAATCATGATTATAGTAAATTTTATCACCGTCGGCGCAATTAATGTTTACTTAACTATATTAATGTTCATTTCAATGTAATGGGTTGTTAGAATTGTTAATTGCAATAGAATTGAAAATAACTTCAAGCTTGCAAACTTGATTTCATAACAGGCTTATCATACATTCGTTGATGTAATTTTTTTAAACAAGCACAAATATGTCTTTTAATTAAACAATAATTGAATGCGCGGGTGCTGATAACAGTTCTCTAAATCAAGTTCGCGTGCTTCAAGTAAAAACCAATCCCATTGTATTTAACCAGTCATCAAACAACATATGCGACTCACGGTAGTTTTGTTATGTTGTTTGAAGACTTGTTAAATACAATGGGATTGGTGTGTACTTAAAGCTCGCAAACTTGATTTAAAGAATGGCTTTGAATTTTTTGAGAACTTGGTGGAGAAGCTAATTATCCACACAGTAAAAAGCTATTCGATGAGCCCATTATAAAAAGCACAAATGACAGTGATGCTCCAGGTTACTTCGTTTGCGAATCAAAAGATATGCAATAACAAATGTCAATCACCATAGTTCGTAATGCATTTCAGGCGGAAATGTAAGTAATATAAAATATTATGCTGCAAACTACGGAAATCAGCATTCACTGCCGAGGACGAAAATGTGTGGTAACACAGTTAGATATACTAATTATTGTCTTGTTTAATTCGTTTTAAAAGATAGGTAGATTAAGGTCTAATATTAATTTGAGTTTAGAAAAAAATCATGTGCTGAAATATAAATTTATTGTAAAGCAGGTATGAACAAAAAACTTAATCCATCTTGCAGAAAAAATGACTATATAAATTATTAGACATTACAGTCGATTTGATTTCTAGCGAAAAAAATGGCCTTTTAATCTTTGTTCATACAAGTATGTATTAGGTGTTGCGAACCTAGTAACAAATTAGTTCAGTTGTGACCAGAAGGGCAAACCAAAGGCAGCATGAACAGGAAGTCTAATTTCATGCACATTCGTTTCGTGCTTACTGGCGACTCATCAGTAGGAGCCGGTATTACGCCCTTTAACACTATATATTTGGTCGAAGAATGTGGAATAATTTAACAATAATTGTTTGCGCGGGTGGTGGTAACAATTATTTAAATCAAATTTGCGAGCTTGAAGTAAACACCAATCCCATTGTATTTAACCAGTCGTCGAACAACATAACGGCGGTAATTTTGTTATGTTGTTCGATGACTGGTTAAATACAATGGGATTGGTGTTTACTTCAAGCTCGCAAACTTGATTTAAAGAATGTGGAATAATCTTTGTTCATGCCTGATTTGTGATAAATTTTTATACCACACATGATATGTTTTTCGATTTAAATTACGAATGCATAAAAGTGGCTGCACTAAAATGTGAACTCGACCTATAGTCTATTTATTAAGCAAATTAAATGAAATATTAATCCTAATTATCGTATGACTACTACTCGCCTAAGTCACAACATGCGTTAAAATAGAGCATTGTCATTGGAGTTGAATAGTCCAATTAGAATGCAAAAATTCAGGAAGTGTAATAATTATGTAGGGAAATCAGGATGGCTCATTGGTTAGAGCAACAGATTCCAAAGCAGACTTTCCAATGTTTAAGCCCTGTGCGCAGCGAATTCTGGGCAGTATGTAAAGAGTACCCAGTAATGAGGAAGACGGTCTTCTGGGTTAATTGCCTTTTCTACAGCATATATTGTTTAGTTTATTATATATATATATATATGTATAGCATATATGGTTATATATGTGTATATATATATACGGACTGCTGCTTATAGCAAGGTCGCAACCTCGATTTAAACAAATCAGTTTGAGCCGGATTGATTAATTGTCATATGTGGTTTTAGGTTAGACCACTCTTCGTTTATACGAGATAAATCTAATTCTGTTAGCATCTAATTACGTTGCACAAGGAAATATCAAGATTTTTAATATAAAAAAAACTTGAATAACTTTTTGTAAAAATGATAAAATGGCATTAAATCATGTATTTAATTGCGGGCGAATTAACAACCAGAAGTAAAAGTCAGTGTACCGTACGTTGGACGAAAGCAGGAATTCCGTAAATCTGCATCGGTTAAATGAAGTAGTTAAATAGCTCATTAGCTAAATCGTTGATTTTATAAATAAAACGTAAATGTCGCAAGTAATTAGCTCCTTTTGGAATAATTCTATACTGAAAGACGAAGTAGATCTCTGCATTGCAAGATTATTGATTAGAATACTTATTTTCTATCAGACCACCGAACTGGTAAATTCAAATATTTCTTTTATGACTGAAAGAATATGTGATTGCTGATTTTTCATCTAAATATTAGTGTTGCTAAATTATTGAATTGTATTAACCAAATAGGCAAATATTATTTATATTTGACTTATTATTTGCTTAACAACATTACATTTTATCGAGTATATTATATTTTAATAAACGAAAGAACATATAAGACAACGAAATTTCTTATACGATGTTTATTCATAAGATGTCTTATTAATTGTCAGCCCAACGAAATTATGTGTGCCCAACGGACCAAAAGATTAAAAAAAAGAGTTGGTGACCGCATGTTTACAGAAGCATAGATCTTCTGATTTTATTTATGCCAGTCATATAGATATTGGAAATACGTCGACCAAGAGACTGACAAACTTGTGGAGTCTAACGCAAACAGTCTTGACGGAATGATTTGGTTTGCGATAGAAAACCCATTTCCAAAATATGCTCGTTGTTTTGAATTATACCTTCAGCCACTATTGTCAGTGTACAAGTGAAAAACAAATTCCTTGGGGATAAAGTCTGCATGAGTATTTTGAACACGCACGTACACATACTCATTCTACACACATTCACACACATTCACACACATACACACACACACGTACAACAAAATATAGGAATGCATGAATACACACTATGACGTTAAACGGTTAAAAAATTGCTGCCACTATTTGAATTCTCAGTTATTTGATAATAAAGCAAATATACATAGCATTACTGGTTACTTATAAAATTGTGAAAATGTCGATAACAATCCACTTCTTTAGAAATATACGATTGTTGCAGCTTATTTTTATGCTACCAAATTCCATCAAACTTCCCACAAAATCAGAGATCTTTTGTGTTGCAGACTTGAAGATACATTCTTTTTAAAGCTAATCCTTTTGAATCTTCTGATATTATTTTATCCTCTTATAACCGAGAAGAAATTCATTAAATCATTTTCTGCAACAATAGCTATTTTATCTTCGTCAAAATATTGATACGGGTAGAACATCATTTGTCGCAAAAAAAAAGCTCAGATAAATGTGAAATATCCTGTCGCGGAGAAAAATCCATTCAAACAACCTCGTACGGATCTTCTATATAATGAAACGTGCATTGGTTGCGCGGTTCGAGCCTTGCACGTGGTAAATTCTGGCCAGTACGTGATGAGTTCCCAATAAGGACGAAACCGGTCTACTGGATGAATTGCCTTCGTCATCGTATATGATGTTTAGTTCATATATATATATATATATATATATATATATATATATATATAAAATGGAATTAGTGTTCATATCTAGATCACAAACTTGATTTAAACTATTGTTATCGCGGTTCGCGTGAACTATAATCGTCTAATTACATAAATGTTCAATTCAAAATCACTTTCATAGTTAGCGTAGTATCTGCTCTATAATGATAGATTGGTAGTGGGTACATGGAAATTTATGTCAAAAGACATGCTATGTAGGCTCCATATATAGGAAAGTATGAAGAAAATAAATTAGTAAGTATACAACTACAAGATTGTGTAGCATGTGGTGATTTGTTTCAGTGGTTAGAGTCACAGTCTTCGAAGCGAACGTGCCTATGTTCGTGAACTGTCCGAGGCAAACTCCGGACTGTACTTGATAAATTCTCTATAAAGACGAAATCGGTCTATTAAAAGAATTGCCTTTTCTTAAATATTTAGTTTAAACCGACAAATATATGTACATAATGGAACAGGTGTTTATATTAAGATCGTAACCTTGTTTTAAATTATTGTTTTCACCGCCCGCGAAATCAATGAACATTTAATAAGATAAATATTTCCTTTTTTGCTTCTTGTCTAAAATTATTGTCATGAACGGAATATGCAAGTTTTCAAAACTGATAGCCGTAATTTGAAATATAAAACGTTGATGGAAATACAGCTGCCACTGTAGAAAACAAAAATAAGATAATTAACTCCATTATAGAACCAAATAATTACTAATCTGCCTTAACTGAAGGCCTAAAAAATTGGTGAATATTTACCACGATAAGCATTTGTGTTTATAGCGCGGAATTGCACTTAAATTTAAGGGTAAACGAATTAAGTAAAAATTATTTTTTTGACACATTCAATAAAGTAAAACTGTGCTCTTAAGCTTATAGATGAACTCGTATGCCTTGACTAACTCTGCAAACTACCGCGTTGGCCAGTTACAATTTCAGGTCTTAAGAGATTAAAAATAGCTTTCACATTAAAGAACGACTAACCAAATTGTGTGTGGTTTGCGAGAGGGCTGTTGGAGTGGACAGAATTTCAAACTCCGAAGCATATATGTCGTGGTTTGAGCTCCGCTCGCGGCATATTCTGTATGGTAATTGGAGAATTCCCAGTAAGGACAAAACCGATCTACTGGATGAAATAACTTTGCCACGTGATGCAATGTATAACTTATGCTGACAACGTGTATAAAATCAAAGTATTACCATTATACACTAGTTCAACATATATATATATATATATATATATATATATATATATATATATATATAATAACAGTAGGAGTAATCTACCTTTCACAGTGTACTTCATTTGATCCAAAGTGGTAGACACACGACCACTGTTATTGCATTAAATATTATTTAAGAAATGAAGAATCAATCATTAGTTCACATAATTTGACTTGCCCTTTATATAAATCATAGAATCCGCGCCGAACTTAAACTAACGGAACTCGGTTGTAACCTTTGAAATAACTTATTTTAATGGGGAACTTTGTGAAAAAACATTTTTTTAAACACTTTTAAAATAACAATATTCATTGTTCAATATATCTCTTCGTCTTAATTAGCATTACAATCATTAAAAACAAATAAGCTATGCGTCATATGACCAAAGATTTAGATCAATGTGCATTAATAAGCGATTCACAGAATCAACTTTGCTTTAATTTTCTTAAGTTCAATCCGTAAATACTGCCTACATTTCTGTAACAATTAGCATAGCAAAAATAGGCCTGAAGTATTGATTAAACTTAGGTTTGTCGGTTTCACCAGCCGATTATGCTTTAGCCCCAGGTACTCATGTTTGTGTGTTTGTTTTCGTAAGTGGCACAAAGTTAAAGTCCAAAATACGAGCGTGTTTTGTTGTACCTACTCAGGCATTGTGGGTCGCATCACTGCTTCCAAATTGCCCAAGGCAAAACCCAGTTGATTCGTCAATCTAAATGGCCATCACACACAAATGCACACCCTTCGTGTAACTGACAGAAGAATGGCACATCAACAAGCAGGCTTCCGTTCATTTGCGCAAAATTACCAATAGTGTTCAATTGTAGTTTTACTTTTTTATTCTGCGGTGCATAATTTGCCACATTGAATGGACTTCACACTTTAAATTTAAATAAATTAGAGGCTACGGGTTTTAAATTTGATTGTATAAATATAGTTCTTTGTGATATCATGTATGTTGATGGGCCTTCTTAATCGAACTTCTTAAATAGTAGGTACCGAGATGAATGCAAAATCATATATCCCACGTGCTCTCTATACCTATTTCCCATTTAACGAACGGTTGCCACATAAAAATGTATTTTATCTTTATGTAAATCCACATGTATTATATTTATCATTATTCACACATTCATGCGCTACATTCTTCCATGGATTGATGTGATGAAAATAAAGTCGCTGTAAGCGGTGTTTATTTCAACTTTGCCAACTTGATTTAGAGTAAGGCTTAGAATGCACAGAAATAGAAAGTCGGCATTTTCACGCTCATAAAAACATGAAATTGCAGTCTTATTAAATAAAATATTATTGCATAGAAGTGTACAGAACAGAAAATAATCACAACTATGAAGTTTCGTCACCGTTAGTTTATCCTCAGATTAAAAGCTTATTCATTTATGAGCTACATGTGTAAATAGCACGAAATAGCTATTATCCGTCAAGTGATTCAATATTGAATCATGTCAACGCCAAATTTAATTTCATCACAATTTCGAGAATCATTTCCTGACTTTTTTGTCAGTAGTGCAATCTAAATTTAACAATGAAGCATTTCACGATTTGCGATCGTGGACTGTCGCTGTGTAGTATCAGTTTTGCGAAAATCTGATTAATCTCCATTTCCATGTACGCATTCATTCTTTGATTGACGACTTTTTGATTCCTCCTCTCCGGAATCATCATCAGGCCTCTAATCACACATACACAATACAATGCTCAAAATGGCAGATTTAAGCAAATTTACATGCTTTTCCACTGGTTAGTATGAAGGATGTGGAAACCTCCGGTGATCGAATCAGTACCAAGCCACAACGAAGACGAACTCAATACGTACATCGAAATGAGAATCAATCGGATCTTTGCAAACTGCCAGTGCAAAGCGACAGCCCACGATCGCAAATCCTAAAATGCTTCACTATGAAGCCCACACTTCGCAATCCTTAAAAAATGTAAATATAACACATTGTGACAATTATAAACATGGCAGGAAACGCAGACTATCGGTATATTTTTAGCTACATAGTTAATTGCAAATTCGTATTGTAGTTCCAGTTTCAATGCACTCCCAGCACAGAAGTAGCGAGTAAATAAACTTTGTTAGTCAAAACACAGATCTGGTAAATTTATCCAGTAAACTTGTTACATCCTAATTGGGAATTCTTCACGTGCTGTCCAGAATCTTCTGTGGATTAATTGCCTTTTCAATACTACGCAATACTTAGTTTATACTGACAAATGTACGTATATATTGGGAATGGTTTTTCCATCAAGATAGCAAACTTTATTTTAATATATGCTATCACCGACCGCGTAATCAATGTTTGCTTTATTATATAAATGCTCACTTGAACAAGTAGCACAGTGGTCGTTCTATAATGACAAATTGTGGATAGTTAGTTGAAACTTGTGGTCTAAAGGGATGTCATATGGGCTCCACTTAAAAGAAAGGCTAACCAAGAAACTGAAAATTGTTTGACAGAGTGCGGCAGGGTGGCTCAGTGGTTAAAGCACCAGATTCTGAAGCAGACTTCCCCTGGTTCGAGCTCTTTCCGTTGCAAATTCTGGACAGTACGCGAGGACAAAACCGATCTACTGGATGAATATCTTTTTCTACACCATACAATACTTTGTTTATATTGACAAATATATGCACATTACGGGACAGGTTGATATATCAAGATCGTAAACTAGATTAAATTAACGGTTGAGCATTGCAGTCTGATTCTCAAAAAAATTAACTGTATAAAGATCTACTACCCGATTAGTTACAGCAGCATTAATTTAATCCATGGTCAGACCATATTTGCCCAAATTCCCCAATTTACTATCATATCTAATCCTAACCAATTTTAAAACTTTGATACGTGAAATAGGCGTAAAAAAGATCCTTAAAAGAATATTTACGACTCAATTAATTCGTTTGAAATGCGTCATTAATGTAAAGCAATACATGCAAGTATCAATTAGATGTTGCGAACCTAGTAACAAATTAGTTCAGTTGTAACCAGAAGGATAAACTAAAGGCAGCATGAACGGAAAGCCTAATCTCATGCACATTCGTTTCGTGCTTATTGGCGACTCATCAATAGGAGGCGGTATAACGCCCTTTAAACACTATATATTTGGGGGAGGAATATTGGATAATAGGACGATATAATCTCCAAGACGAATGTGTAAACCTGCAGTAGAGTAGCTAACATCGTATAGTCTCAACAATGCGACTTCAACGCTAACTCACTCTATATAATATATATACCGAGCCTGTAAATGATACCAACACTATGACTATTGTGTTAGTAACCGATACCAACATTATTGTACCAAACAGGTACATGGAACTAACACTACGGTTTCCAAATCGGTACATGGTACTAACGTGATGAATATCAATGTATGCTATAGTACACCGAAATTGAGAATTACAACTATTTCTGAATACATGTTACTCCAGTAAATCCATAAACTCTGGCCTTGAATGATATCAGTTATCAAATTTCGTGGTTGGCAAGACATCATTAAATTCAATATATATCAGTTAAATACTGTTTGTTGCGGAGAACTAATGTATATGCTAACATGTATTACGTGTTGCGAACCTAGTAACAAATTAGTTCAGTTGTGACCAGAAGGATAAACCAAAGACAGCATGAACGGAAAGTATAATCTCATGTACCATGTACCTTTTCGGTACTATAATGTTGGTATCAGTTACTAACACAATAGTCATAGTGTTAGTATCATTTACAGGCTCGGTATATATTATATAGAGTGAGTTAGCGTTGAAGTCGCATTTTCGAGACTATACGATGTTAGCTACTCTACTGCAGGTTTACACATTCGTCTAGGAGATTGTATCGTCCTATTATCCCACATTCCTCACCCAAATATATAGTGGTTATAGAGCGTAATACCGGCTCCTACTGATGAGTCGCCAGTAAGCACGAAACGAATGTGCATGAGATTATACTTCCAGTTCATGCTGTCTTTAGTTTATCCTTCTGGTCACAACTGAACTAATTTGTTACTAGGTTCGCAACACCTAATACACACTTGCATATGTATTAGTTCTCCGCAACAATTTGTATTTAACTGTTATAAAGCAGTACCTGTGTGAAACGCGAATGCTTACTTTCTAAAAAAAATGGCTACTTATTATTTATTGTCAACTTCTTTGTTACATTGGTCGTGTTAAAACCGATAAGCATGAATTGAATTACATTTCCAAGTGTATTTCATAGAGAATTTCATTTATTGTATTTGGATTCTAGGCATAATCAGTAAAATTGCTGAAAGGCAATTTTTAAAATGCCACCTAATCTGATTAACCTTGCAACTTAAGCAGAGAACTACTCGAAGCTTCAGATACACTTGCCATTTTGTTGAAAATTTTCTATGAAAACTGATACATTCATTAATCTTTTCTTTATGAATTAATTGATGTACACTGTATTTTTGGCAGGTTATTTACCAACTTTAATAATTCTTTGAAGCATCCGGTTTACAATCATATGAGCTTAATGTGAAGAAGTGAAATTCCCTTGAGAACTGGGAGCTTGATTAGGGGCCATTTTAGGCGTACGTTCGATTTGGAGGGAGTGCTGTTTCCCGAAAAACGGTGAGTGTAGAAATCGCTTTGACTCGATTACATAAGACAGCATTAGTCAATATGCCAGATAAGATATAACAGTTGGCTAAATAATCATTGCTCTCGCCATAGACTATTGTTTATATATGCACGAATCATAAAGTATACGAATCAATGCATGGAAATTAATGAACGATTGTTTATTTCTCTCTTTTTCTTGATTTTAACATTTGAATTTTGTAAATTTTGCTTTTTGAGAAGGAAAATATATTTTAATTTCTCGATATTTGTAATGATAATCCAAACAGCACTTATTTTATTTAAAAAATGTTCTCCTTCTTGATGATCATGTTATAGACAATATAAATTTTATAAGCTTACTGGGGAATATAGAAATGCATGTGCTTGCAAATAAACTAATTTGAATGAAGTATTTAATTGCAAAGCGTTGTCATAATACGCTTTTATACCACCCTTGACCATTGTGGGTACTTAATGACATTTGTGGATCAGTAAAATCTTGATTCAATCACATTTCAAGGTGCACTGCGAGTAAGTGTCTATGATTGATGGTTGCTCACTGATCCTCTCGATCTGAAGCTATTTACGCGTGTACTATCCTAGAAAATGTTTTGTCTCAAATTTTTTTTATTTTGCACTGACGTTTTGTCCTTTTTCTATACATTCTCCAAGATTCCATACAAATCTCAAAACACAATTTCCCTAATATTTCCTTTTTGTGTTGTGAGATTTGTATTGAATCTCTTGTAATGGATGAAGAAAGATTTATCCGACACATCACCTAAATAATTAGTGTGTATATGGCTTAATACCGGCTCCTATTGATGAGTAGCCGGTAAGCACGTAAATAATGTGCACATGAGATTATACTTTTCGTTCATGCTGGCTTTCGTTTATGCTTCTGTTCATATTTGAAATAATATTTTATTAGGTGAGACACACAATATACATAATTGCATATATATTAGTTCTCCACAACAAAGTATCTAACTGTTATATATTTATGTGAAAGATGTCATGATTACCGCGAAATGCGATAATTGATATCGATCAAGTCCAGAGTGTATGAATTTGCTAGAGTAACAGGTGTTCATAAATAGTTGTAAATCTCAATATTTGTGTACTTTATCATCCAATGAAATCCTTCGTGTTGGTAGCATTTACTGACTCGGCAACCATAATGTTAGGACCATGTACCATTTCGGTACCATAATGTTGGTATCGAGTACTGACACAAAAGGCATAGTTTTGGTATCAGTTACAGACACTGTATATATTATATATATTGAGTTATTTTTGAAATCGTATTGTCGAAGACTATATGAATTTAGCTTCACTACTACAGGTTTACGCGTTCGTATAGGAGAGATTACCGTCCTATTTAATTACATTCCTCACCCAAATATATAGTGGGTAAAGGGTGTCATTTCTGCTCCTACTGATGAGTCGCCAGTAAGCACGAAACGAATGTGCACGAGATCAAACGTTTCATTAATGCTGTATTTGGTTTGTCCTTCTGTTATATTTAAACTAATTTGTCATTAGGTGCGCATCACCTAATATTAAATTACATAAAAATTAGTTCTCCGCCACAAACAGCGTCTAACTGTTATATATTTATTTAAATGATTACCGCGAAAATTACCAGAGTTTATCGGTTTTCTGGAGTAATAGAAGTTCAAAAGTAGATGAAATTTTATATTTTGGTGAAAATTAACATTCTCGAAATTCCATGGTGTTGGTACCATTTATAGGCTCGGTGTATATATGTAGTGAGTTGGCTTTGAAGTAACACTGTCGAAGTCTTATTATGAAATGAACTATCTTACTGAAGGTTTACGCTCGTATAGGGGTTTGTAAGGTTGAAATTGTCCCATATTCCATACCCAAGTATTTAGTGGGTATAGGGCGTAATACCGGCTTCTACAGACGAGTCGCCATTAAGCACAAAGCATGGGACTATACCTTCCGTTCATTCTGACTTGATTTATCCTTTTTGGTCTATTTGATCTAATTTGTTAATTGGTACGAAACAATTAATACACAATTGAAAATAATTATCCGAAACATCTGTGGAAAATCGGCAGAATATGAGACAAGCACAATTTTTCAAAATACAAAATACGTGTTGAAGGCTTCAGAGTGATGGGATAAATGAGAACCACCAATGGCAGAGACAGACACGCTGTGCACCTGGAAATATAAATGAATCAAAATTTCACCGACAAACAAGCGTCATTCATGCGCCCGCACTAGTTAGTGGCGGGAAATATTTATCATCGCACGTTAAGGCTCACTATATCCCTAATTTATTCTTAGTGCTCTGATTTCAATCTACTACGAGTCCATTCGAAGAACAAACGACGATATTTTGTGTTTTACGTAAATTTTGTATGCATAAAATTCATTATCCTGTTTTATGCTACGCTAGACGTAGAGCACTTTATATACTTTTGGGCGTTTTTATTTTGAATATACTAGTGGCACAAGCTAAAAACATTAGTAACGCGATCAAATCGCTATGATGTAGCAGACATGTCTGTCAAGTGGAGAACCAGGAAGAGAGCTCTGGATTATGCCGCAACAAAGGCAAATGAAATACTATCCCGCTCTATTTCAGCAGATAATCTGGAATTATTCATTACCTATTGTATTCCCAGAAACAAATAGGTTTGAACAGGATTATAAGAATATTCGAGTTTAATTTTGAAATAATTTACGGTTTTGACACAAATTATCTATGGTATGTTGCCTTTGAAGGGGTATTGCCGAGGACTTTATAGGAAGCTGAACCAATTACTGCTTGTATAAATATTCGTAAACGAGATTGACTCTTCCAACTGTCTCCCATTTCTTGACCAAGTATAGTGGGCTTTACGTGTAGTTTCGGCACCTTCCAATGAGACACCAATAAGCACAAAACGCTTTTATAGTTGATAGTATATCAATTTTATGCTGACTTCAGAATATCTTTCTGATCCTACTTTAAATAATCTATTATTCGATATGAACTACATATTACGTGATAACATTATTGCTATTGATTACGTAATGCCTAATAAATAATTTCTTCGCTGAATAAAATATGTGAAGAAAGAGAAGCCACATTGCTTTAGCTTTGTCTAGGTCAGAAAATTTAAGCAATAACCAAAACCACCAGCTGAAGTTAACTTTTTGACACTAAGCATGTAACTTAATTATTTCAACCAATATTCATCTGTTCAAAGCATTCGTTTATTCTTGGTTGGGATAACCTAGCGCATATTTAATTATTACGTATTATGTTCGTAGACATCAACGTCGTCCATCAATATGGTAAATAAACGCAATTTAAACAAAGATTTTCTTACAATTTAAACTTATTTGTTAATCAATTTTGTGACCTTGGTATTAACACCAGTCCCATTATGTACATACATTTGCCAATGTAAATTAAGCATTGCATATTTTAGAGAAAGCAATTCATCCAGTAGGTTTGATTTATCCTTATTGGGATCTCTTCAACTACTGTCAAGAATTTGCTGCATGCTGTATGTCAAGAGCTCACAATAAATACGAAACCAGTTTATTGGGTGAATTTCCTTTTATACATTATACACTTTTTAGTTTATATTAACAAATATATGTACATAATGGGACTGATGTTTAAATCAGGATCGAAACTTTGATGTAAATAATTTTATGACCACACGCGTAACCAACTTTCTATTAATAATATTAACATTTTTATAAGACATGGTGATTCCCACATATTTTCAATTTATAGTTCGTATTAATTCGAATGTTTATGGCATATTTCTTGAACATGAACTGTGTATGAATAAAATTGAAGATTGAATTTTGATTTATAGATATTTAGTATTGAACTAATTATAAACGTAAATAAATTACAATGCATTTGAATTTATCTTTTTCATGCGAATTATTTCAAATGTATTGAGGAGTTTATAGATATAGCTCGTAACATAGAAATTAGAAAATTCAGAATTATTAAGGATAAAATGTTGGCTGATCTGGGCATTTATAAACCTCAGTTATAGCTAATTGAGTAATAAATAATAATAATAATAATAATAATAATAATAATAATAATACAATGAAGTTTAATTCTTTGCTTGGAGTAAACACCAATCCTATTGTGTTTAACCAGTCGTCGAACAACATAACAAAACTACCGCCAGCCGCAACGCACTGACGCGTTTCGACCTTCCATGATCATCATCAGAGTACGACGACAAACTGACTATCGAGGATCAAACTGCATTTAATATATATGGAAATCAAATTTAGATATGCGGCTCTCACTTCTAGTAGTTTCGTTATGTTGTTCGACGACTGGTTAAATACAGTAGGGTTTGAGTTTACTTCAAATTCTCCAACTTGATTTAAAGAATTGTTACCACCACCCGCGCAATCAATTACTGTTAAATGAAGTTTAATGTAAGTCAAATTCCTTTGCTTAACAGTGGTTAAAACATTCATGCTCAGATTTCAAGATAACCAAGAATGAAGTCAATGTTTGAACCTTTTTTTGATTGAAATTATTGATGAATATACACTAGATGGCAATAATAGGTTGGTGAGCAAAGATGTGGTTTTCATGTTCACAAGGACATCGTTACCTGAAATTCAGAATTATTAATGATAAAATGTTGGCTAATCTGGGCATTTATAAACCTCAGGTATAGCTAATTAAGTAATAAATAATAATAATAATAATAATAATAAAACAATGAAGTTTAATTCTTTAAATCAAGTTTGCGAGCTTGAAGTAAACACCAACCCTATTGAATTTAACCAGTCGTCGAACAACATAACAAAACTGCCGCCAGCCGCAACGCACTGTCGCGTTTCGACCTTCCATGATCATCATCAGAGTACGACGGCAAATTGACTATCGAGGATCAAACCGCATTTAATATATATGGAAATAAAATTTAGATATGCGGCTCTCACTTCTAGTAGTTTCGTTATGTTGTTCGACGACTGGTTAAATACAGTTTACTTCAAATTCTCCAACTTGATTTAAAGAATTGTTACCACCACCCGCGCAATCAATTACTGTTAAATGAAGTTTAATGTAAGTCAACTTCATTTGCTTAACAGTGGTTAAAACATTCATGCTCAGATTTCAAGATAACCAAGAATGAAGTCAATGTTTGAACCTTTTTTGATTGAAGTTATTGATGAATGTACACCAGATGGCAATAATAGGTTGGTGAGCAAATATGTGGTTTTCATGTTCACAAAGACATCGCTACCTGTAACCATAGTTTGATTTTTACGTTCCCTTTTATATTATTCGTTAAGATTAAAATGACGTACATTCACGATTGTACCTACAATGAAATAGATGAATATATTTATGAACTAAAATGATTTTCACTGAGGAAAGAATTACATATACAAATAAAATATCTCCTTAAAATTACCTGATCTGCGTTTTGACTAACGGAGCTTTCATTGTTCCAGCAGTTTTCTGTTGCTAAAATATTTTGGCTAAACTTATCGATAGCCTTCATCAGTTTTAATATACCTCACAAGTTTAACACGACTGGTTAAATACAATGGGATTGGTGTTAACTTCAAGCTCGCAAACTTGATTTAAAGAATTGTTACCACCACCCGCGCAATCAATTATTGTTTAAATTGTATTGCCTATATATGCATATGTGGCGAAAGCTTCAAACAGTTAATGTTCGTGACTGCATAGAAATTGTGCAGCCGACATTTCCAATCAAGTTCAATGTATGCGAGACTGCTAGAGGTGAGAGCCGCATATCTAAATTTGATTTCCATATATATTCAATGCGGTTTGATCCTCGATAGTCAGTTTGCCGTCGTACTCTGATGATGATCATGGAAGGTCGAAACGCGTCAGTGCGTTGCGGCTGGCGGTAGTTTTGTTATGTTGTTCGACGACTGGTTAAATACAATGGGATTGGTGTTTACTTCAAGCTCGCAAACTTGATTTAATGAATTGTTACCACCACCCGCGCAAACAATCATTGTGAAACTAATGAAGCTTGCTTCATTAGTTATACAAACGCACGCACACACGCACAAAAATAATGATGTGCGATAATCTAGTGAAATTTTAATAGCTATTATTACGCTATACATTCATAAGTAAAAATCGAACCGCATAAAAGTTTGTTTAAACTTGCTTTTATATAAATAAACAAACATTGGTTGTGCGGGCAGTGAGAACAATTAATTTTATCTGGGTTGCAGTCTTGATATAAACACCTGACCCATTATGTTCATACATTTGTCAGTATAAACTAAGTATTGTATAATTTAGAAAAGGCAATTCATCCAGGAGACCGGTTTAGTTCTTATTGGGAACTCACTACGTACTGACCAGAATTTGCCACAGACAGGGCTCGAACCTGGACACGTCTGCTTCGGAACCTGGTGCTCTAATCACTGAGCCAACCAGTCATACACTACACACAATTTCAGTTATTTACTATCTACTGTTGCCTGGTTAGCGTTTCTTTTAATTGGAGCATATATGGCATCCCTTTAGATCATAAGGTCCAACTAAACATCTCCAATCTGTCATTAAAGAACAGGCACAATGTTACGTACAAAAGTGTTATTGAAATGAACATTTACAAAATTAAAAAAATGTGTGGTTGCGCAGTCGGTGACAAAAATTCCTTTAATATAAACACCTTACCCATTATATACTTACATTTGTCAGTATAAACTAAATACTGTATAGTGTAGAGGAAGCAATTCATCCAGTTGACCAGTTTTGCGATGAGTGGCGGACTATGAAAGGAAACATGAAAAATCTTCCGAAAATACTCCGATGGAAAGAGAACTAAAAACATTCACTTGATAGTTAGAACAATGACTAGGAAATATATATTTTAATAATGTTGCCGACTGATCAGTATGCATAAAACAACCGAAATATTTTGACAAAATATGTAGCATGGTTTTGACAGCACAGTCGATTCCTATTAAATCCGTAATGGAGTCAATGTTAAATTAAATATTTAGAAATGCGACCTCAAATCAAACTCATAAAATATAGTATGTAACGAATATTTAATTGGATAAAATCTATAAATCCTGTTCATTTTCGGATATGTAAAGAAGAGAAAAAATATTTGATACTCAAGTTGATGAAACATATAAAGCAAAAAATAATATTCATTTTAATATTTAAATTTAGCATTTGATTCTGCTACTTGTTAATTAGGAAGTTCAAATTAAAGATGAAAAGAACAGGACTATAACAGACGTAAAGTTGTTCCAACAGGTAGGTTTGAGCTTGTATTGCCGAAGATTTTATATATAGTTAGCTCTATCACTGCATGTTTACTCATTTCTACAGGAGATTCTACCGTAAAATTGCCCGGCACATTGATCACCTAAATATATAGTGGTTTGTTATGTTGTTCGAAGGCTGGTTAAATACAATTAGGGTTGTGTGTTTACTTCAAGCTCGAAAACTTGATTTAAAGAATTTTTACCATCACCCACGCAATCATTGATTGTTTGATTGTATTATATATATTGTATTTTTTTTTTTTTTGTGTGTGTGTGTCGCGTGTGTGTTGTGTGTGGGGAGAAATCTGCAAAATGTTAATGGTCGTGGATGCGTAGAAATTGTGCAGCCGATATTTCCAGTCAAGTTCAATGTATGCGAGACTTCTAGAGGTGAGAGTCGCATATCTAAATTTGATTTCCATATATATTCAATGTAGTCTGACCCTCGCTAGCCAATTTGCTGTCGTACTCTGATGATGATCATGGAAGGTGGAAACGCGTCACTACGTGTGACTGACTGCAGTTTTGCTATGTCGTTCGTCAACTGCTTAAATTCAATGAGATTGGTGTTTACTTTAAGCTCGAAAACTTGATTTTAAAAATAGTTACCACCCCGCTCAATGAATGATTGTTTATGCTTAGCATAACATTGACACTAAACTATTCGTCAATCCGATTTTGCTTTTGAGAAACTAACAATAATTATATAAAACAATGACTTAAGCAGTAAATTACCGCACCGGTCGTGCCAACATTAATTTTAATCTGGCTCGCGGACATAAGCCAATCACATAACCATTTATTTAAATCAAGTTTGCGAGCTTGAATTAAAATATAATCCTACTTTTGTAAACCAATTACAAGTGACCTAACGCACAATATCAACACAACCGTTAGTCGCAGATACTGACGCATATCGACCTCCCATTGTTCTCAGCGATGCACTAAGGAAATCGAACTAACAAGGATAAATTAAGTAAATCAGAAATACAGCTCTTACCTCTAGTAGTTTCGTATAAATTTGTCTTGACGGGAACGTCGCTTAAACATCTCCAATACACTCATGAACATATTTATGTAGATTTGATACACTTAAACAATAATTGATTGCCCGGGTGGTAATCAAGGAATGTCGAACCGCGTCAGTGCGTTGCGATTGGCGAACAACGACTTGTCCAACATTGATCACCTAAATTTATAGTGAGTATACGTCATAGTAGTTTTGCTACGTTGTTCGACGACTGGTTAATTTCCATGGGATTGGTGTTTACTTCAAGCTCGCAAATTTGCTAGACTTATTATTAAACTAAACATTCATTGATTTTTTAGTTGGTGATACTAAATAAATTTTCGAACTTGAGATAAACGCCCACTTCATTTTATTACCTAGTCGTGTAACATGGCCTAAATACTGTCAGTGAAATGTACGAATGCGTTGCTACATTCCATGTTCGTCCTCAGAACTAAAGTTAACTGACTAACGAGGATGAATTACCAACGAAAGAGTGTGTCAATATGCGCCACTTATTGTTATTTAACTAAGTTTGGCAACTGGTTAAAATTATGAATTGATATTTTATTCAAATCCGTGCCTAAGATTTAAATAAATTTAAAATGTTCGCAATCTGTGAAACACAGTGTATCGTACTAAATCTATGATCGATTTTTTCAAGTAATGAAACCGTGTGCGAAATTTGAATTTGAATTGTATTTGCATTTTTCTTTCAGTTTCAATTTGTTGCCAGTTTTTTTTATTTTGAAAAAAATAGTTAAATATGTTCACCTGCGTATACTTGATTAGAAATATAATAATAACTTTTGTGCCCAACCAGCATTCTGTTCTCGTCCTGAGGAAAGGTATTATTAATTTTAGTAAATATCGTACGTGAAAAATTAATTCCTTGAATTTTATGCTTTTGAATTCGTGTCTTATTTAATTCGCTCTCTAGAGTCGTCGAGGTTCTTTTATTTCATTTCAATTGCATTGAAATATTCAAAATGCATAGCTTAAGCATCAACCAAGAAAATATTTTCCAACGGTATAATTTGGCTAAAAATCGAGCAAAAATAATGGTTATACACATTAATGAGAGAAAAAAGTGACTATCATTGTTGAAATATAAGTTGTTTAATTATATTTGCATTTTACGTCAATTTTATGTTTAGATACTGTTTAAGGTTCGATGCACGTTAACTCAGGTTAGTGTGAGTCATCAATTTTAAAGGTGTCAACTCCCTTTAAATGGCATATTCAGGACATGTCAAAATACTTTAAAACGAAAGCCATCACATTTACTGCAGTCTGAAAAGCGACGCAGTAGATACGCTTAGTGGTTCATTGTGGATTTTACTGATATGCTCAGTTTTCTACAGCTTCAACCTCCCTCTGAGTCTGAAATTAAAGACAAATGGCACCAGTTTACAACAAAAGGTGATAATTAGTTTATAAATGCAATTATTTTGACGGTAGTGCGAGTTGACAATGAGAAAAAATGGAATATTATGCAGTCAAATGAAAGGTGCGAAATTCCACCTAACTAATACAGACTTATAGAAGGCCATATCTAGTGGCTTAGCCAAAATTAAAACATTAAGCGTTGTACATTTTAAAAAGTTCTATTTAATAAATGGCAAACGAAATGGTGTATAAAGTTATGAGCATCAATTAGCACAAAGTGTGTTTTGACTTAACGTAGCATTTTCTGTTCTTACAAATGCGCAGATTGTGATAAGAATTTTTCAAAACAAGTTTGCGAATATAAGACAATCATCAATCCCAGTTTATTTAAACAGTCATACAAGGTAGATAAACTACCGACGGATACACGTACTGACGCGTTATAATTAAAGAATGACTTGTTTACGCGTGCGGCTGATGTTAATGTTGTTGTAGTGTGTGACTAATTAATTGATTTGGAATTGGTGTTTATCCTGTTTTCGCAAACCTTGTTTAAATATGTATTGTTTGTACAATTATGCGTTTAGTAAACGCAATACGATTGACGAGTGCAAACAAAAAATATCCGTAAGCTATCCAATCTATGTAAACTGGAAAAGATAATTTGGTGTATAACCTGAATTTAGTAACAAATTAGTTCAGTTGTGACCAGAAGGATAAACCAAAGGCAGCATGAACGGAATGTATAATCTCATGCACATTCGTTTCGTGCTTACTGGCGACTCATCAGTAGGAGCCGGTATTACGCCCTTTAATCACTATATATTTAGCTGAGGAATGTGGAATAGTAGGAAGATAAAATATCCTAGACGAATGTGTAAACTCTCGAAAATGCGACTTCAACGCTAAATCACACTATATAATATATATATATATATATCGAGTCTGTAAAGGATACTAACACTATGACTATTGTGTTAGTAACCGATACCAACATTATAGTACCGAAAAGTTACATGGTACTAACACTATGGTTTCCAAGTCGGTACATGGTACTAACATGATGGATATCAGTAAGCACGAAACGAATGTGCATGAGATTATACTTTCCGGTCATGCTGTATTTGGTTTACCCATCTGGTCACAACTGAACTAATTTGTTACTAAATTCAGGTTATACAACAAATTATTTTTTTTCCAGTTTGCATAGATTTATAGCTTAAGGATAAATTTTGTTTGCACTCGTCAATCGTATTGCATTTACTAAACGCAATATATATTAGTTATCCACAACAAAAACAGTATTTAACTGTTATATATTGAATTTAATGATGTCATGCTTATCGAGAAATGTAATAACTGATATCGATCAAGGCCAGAGTGTATGGATTTACTGGAGTAACAGGTGTTCAGAAATAGTTGAAATTCTCAATTTTGGTGTACTATTACATACATTGATATCCATCATGTTGGTGCTTTATACCGACTTGCAAACCATAGTTTTAGTACCATGTTACTTTTCGGTGCTATAATGTTGGAATCGGTTACTAACACAATAGTCATAGTGTTAGTATCATTTACAGACTCGGTATATATATTATATAGAGTGAGTTAGCTTTGAAGTCGCATTGTCGAGACTTAATATGATGTTAGCTACTCTACTGCAGGTTTACACATTCGTCTAGGAGATTGTATCGTCCTATTATCCCACATTCCTCAACCAAATATATAGTGGTTAAAGGGCGTAATACTGGCTCCTACTGATGAGTCGCCAGTAAGCACGAAACGAATGTGCATGAGATTATACTTTCCGTTCATGCTGCCTTCTGGTCACAACTTAACTAATTTGTTACTATGTTCGCAACACCTAATACATACTTGCATATATATTAGTTCTTCATAACTGCAGGGAATGCATTTTCTACATTAAATAATAATTCTTTTCTACTAGAAAATGAATATATGTATATGTATATGTTCAAATATATATATATATATATATCGTTACCAGTTTCACCATTCTTTAAAATATGAGAACAAAACATCGTACGCCATGTAATAACATTTATTAATAAATCTTATTTCTACCAGTATCTACAGCCATTATTCTGGATTCGTTAGTATATTCGTTCATCCAATCCCAACTGTACATTATATATATATATATATATATATATATATATATATATATATATATATATATATATATATATATATATATATGGGGAGATTGTGTTTATATGAAGAACACAACTCTAATTTAAATATAATTACTGGTATAAAACTTAAAAGTGCATATAATTTGCGTTTTCTGGAGTGTAGGGGATAAGTCGTAATAAGTTAAACTAAATTCATGTGTTTAAATCGCTGCCTCGCTAACTGCACCTACTGCAGTTATATACCGTTTGTGACGGAGAATAAATACATATTAAATTGTGCATATATATATATATATATATGTATATATATATATATATAACTACTTCATAATATATACTAATATGCCAATTTTAAGTGCTTTCCTGCAAATCATTTTATACTGGTGACATCCTATATTAATAATATTGCGGACGAATAAGTGGTATAAGTAATTTTATTATACACCAATATATACGAAGCCAATAATAGTGAATAAGAAGCGCACAATCACTAATCCACGGCATGTCACTAAGGAAAGTACTGTGTTCAACCGGATGTAAATAAGGAGACCTAATAAGCAAATTTAGTTATCGCACCAACTCTGAACAAAATCGCCCTCACCACTAACAAGATCTTTACAAACGTATTCCACATTACCTGAAGCATTAATGAGAGAGAGCATAGTCACATTGGGTACGCGACGGTGAAGAATCTGCATTAGAAGCAGTTAAACTTGAAACGGTAGTATTAACCTACGTACAAGTTGACCCATATACGGAGGGATGCACTATTAAATGAAGCTTCTTCATAAGGTTTCGTGAGTATATGTGGTTTTGTTCATCATGAACTGTAATGGGTTCTATTTTATGCATTTCACAGGTCGATTGTGTGGAGTAGGATATTAGTGGAATACTGTAATATGAGCGCATATATATATATATATATATATATATATATATATATATATATGAGTGTATGTGTTTATATGCGCGTTTGTGATTAGTTATTGAATGTATTGTATTTAGTCTTATCCAATACTTCAGGTGTTATCGTTAATAGCTCTGACTTTTAATTTTAACAATAATTATAAATATATCTATTTTGAATAAGCAAACGACATTTTTCCTAATTTCTCTTTTTATGTGTACCGTGTGAATAAGTCCTGATGATGAAAAACGTAATTAATTTCTAGAACGTCGACTCCACGGCACAGGGCCAAACTTAAGTTTCAGTGGATAGTGCACGTGGTGTGGATGCCTTCAAAGCGACGATTTTAAGTTGGTCAATGAAATATAAAATTAACACGTGTACTTTCCTTGAAAAATTCATAAGCACTATTAATTTTCTAGAGATAGTATGCGTCATGTAGATGCCTTCGAAGCGACGACTATAAGTGTAACTTGTTCATAAAGGATATATTCACGTAGTTCACCAGCAAATTGACAAGTGCAAATCAGTCGTTCACGTCAGGACGTCATGTTGAGTCAAAAGGTGATGATAGCACTGCGCCCCAGCTGCAAACATTAGCCACACAAATGTTACGAATTATTTTGCTATCACTAGTCTTGGAGAACACCCAAATAGAAACTAATCCTCTATTATTCGATTTTTAGCGATTACGTTAAACGAAACATAACAGACAGCATTGTCACTATCATGTATTTTTACAAAAGAAACAAAGAAACATTCGAGAAAGTTTTGAGATAAATGCAAATAGGTTTAAAACAAATATGCGTGCATAGTTTTTAAAATGAGAGAAGAACGAAACGCGCACATCATAAAGGGGACGAGATCAGAGAAAGCATTACAATTCAAATAATTATGGATTCAGTGGCAGAAAAAAATTGAATAAGCAATGATTACATGGGTGGTGGTAACGTGCCATTAAATAAAGTTTGCGAGCTTGAAGTAAACACAAACCCTATTGTATTTAACCAGACTTCGAACAACATATCTAAACTACCGCCAGCTGCAACGCACTGAAGCGTTTCGACCTTTCATGATCATCATCAGAATACGAAAGAAAACTGTAACTGGCGGTAGGTTTGCTAAGTTTGAAGGTTGTACCCTTTCAAATGGTCTTCTTTATCATTTGATAAAGTAAATTAATCAATTATTTAAATCAAGATTTCGAGCAGGATGTCAATACCAGTTCCATTATAAGCATACATTTTCCAGTTTTAACTATGAATCGTATAATGTAGAAAATGCAATTTGTCCTGCACACCGTTTTCGTCCTGATTGGAAAAAGGTGCATGAATATAATGGGAATGGTGTTTGCCTAAAAATCGTAACCTGGCTTTAAATAATTTTCCTCGTAGCCCGTCCAACCAGTTTTCGTGTTGGGGGAAATTAATTGAACACCATTTTGTGATTTAAAATACATTTTAATTCCAATCTTAATTACATGCCTATCCTACTATACTAAAATCGGTAATAAGGGAATCATACTTAAAACCCTATTTAATGTGTCACAAACATAAAAAAATCTAGTGAATATCGATAAGACGAAAATGTCCAAATTATCAAATTATTTTAATTGAAAGTATTAAATTAAAAAATACATATAATAACAATAATTTAATTAAAATCTTCTCGTTTCATTCCATCTTCTGGTATTCCTGTCACCATTCAGTTGATGCAAAAAATTTGATATTATATATATATATATATATATATATATATATTTTTATACATTTAAATATTATAGCATGGGATTTGATTACATATGTGTTTCTAAGTATTAAATATGCGTTTATTTACACTTCCCAGGTAGCGTGGTGTCTATTCTACAATAACAGATTGGGGAGGCTTGTTTGAATTTTAGGTCTAAAGAGACACCATGTAGGCTCCACCTGAAAGAAAGTTAACCGAATACTTCAGTGATTATACTTCATAATCTTCGTTGTGACTAACACAGGCTGAATTCTAATTCTTTATTAATTGAAGATATTTCGATAGCCACTGGTACATCATCACAAATCTTAAACAACAAACTTTATATATATATATATATATATATATATATATATATATATATATATATATACATATATATATATATATTCACATATACAAAACAATATAATAATGGCTGACGAAATTGTAAAAGTTTTAGATTAAAACTGCTGAAGTGTAAATAAACTGCATTATCTTTATTTGTAAAACACAACTTATTCTTTTGTATTTCATATCTTGAATGTCATATAATATCTTTTGCGATTTTCGAAAAAAATTCCTTTGGTTCCGCGGACTCTGGTTACTTTTCAAGAAATTCCATCTCATATATGTGCGATTAGTAAACAAGATTATGCGAATGACATTTTGAGGACAAATTGAGCAATTTCACAAGAAATTCTTGGATATAAAACAGCTAAGATTAAATATCGTCTTAGTCTGATCGTTTAAATCAAATCATTTGAATTGCAAAAATTATAGAGGCAAATTTTTGCATGATAGTAGAACAAAAGAACTGATAAACCCATTAAGTGAATTTCATAAATTGGCGAAGGATATTAGAAGTTCAGTTATTCTCGAAAAATGTGCAGATTATCATTAAAAGTGAAGAAAAACTAATTGAAAGGAGGAAGCACGCGCCTACACGAAAAAGATAGAGAGGTTGAAGTTGGATGGACGGAAGAAATTAGATGATTAGATAAGTAACTGGACAATAATGTATAAACTACTGTAATTTATTAAAGGAAAAAATCGGGAGAGAGAGAGAGCGAAGAAAGGAAAAGATAGGCGAAGACGTTCTGCAATACAACGAAGCAAGATCAAAATGTATATTATGGTATGCAAACGAATGTAAGATATGCAGCATCAATAAATGAAGCGAGAGTAAAATTAATTTACAAAGTATAAGGAAAGACTTTATACTTATGTTGTGGAGTGCTTCGAAGAGAGCTAAAATAACAATCGAGAAATGAGAGATTTGTGCTTGCGTAGATTAGAGAGACAAATATCTATAGTTAGATTAAAGTATGGGGAAGTACAGAAAACCAAATTTAAATAAATAATGAGCATTTGAATTTTGACACAATGGATAATTGACACACAAAAACAAGCAAGCACACGTACGACCGTTTACGTATCACCGGAGAAGTGAAAACAATCAAAAGAAGAAATTGCATTAAATTACACGAGACGAATAACTTTTTCTGCATATATTTCAGTTCGAAATAATCTCAAAATTATTCAAGAGCAAAACGGATTAAATTTCGAAAATTCGACTAGGAACACACACACGCATACAAATATATATGATGTCCATTGCCTTTGATTATAACCATTCATTTATTTTGTGAAAAAAATCTACTCTTGATTATTCAATGGTTTTTTTTACTAAAAATAAATTATATATGCCCGTACATCGAATATTTCTTCCTAAATGCTGTAATGCATTTCAACTATTCAAAAAAGTGCATTTTAGAGCCTATATAATCCTCGTGTGAGCAAATAATACAATTTATTAATCAATCATTGATTGCACGGGTAGAGATAAAACATTTTATAATAAATGAAATTTTATTACAAGTATCGGGTTATTAAGCAAGATCATGCCGCGTAGAGAAGAACTTGTTTAAAACCATGCCATTTTCAAACTAAAAAGAATCTTTTGGACAATTTATGTCTATTCATGGCTCTAAATTCACATTTTTGATAAAAAATTATTCTTTCTATAACTCGGAATTTCAGCAGTTTATTTTACGTATTAGTTTCAGCCTAATCTGCATATTAATTGTAAACTTTTGTTAATCTGACTTCGCTCGAGTTTCCGGTCTGAGGCGAGTACATGTTCTCACATAATATAAAACGGACTTTCCACGCTATCATCATTGGAATGTTCCACGCTTTTTTATTGATATTATCTATGTAGTTGGCATTTGCCAAAGAAAGTTTTAATAAGTAAAATTCGGTGAGAAAATTGATTAATTTCACTAGTATTTCAGTTTTAGGATTAATACAACTAAAAAAATTATAATTGTTATTACATTTTATCAAGATGATGCACTCACAAATATTTCCTAAGCAAACTTAATGGGAAACTGCTGAGAATTGTAGTTATGCATTCTACGCTCGCGAAATGTTTGTGCCCTTGTCAAAATCAAATTAATTCTCGAAAATCCCACATAATAATAAAAAATTTCTTGCAACTCAATTCTTGAGTATAAAATGCTCATCAACCTTTTTGCTATGTATTACGTCAAAAAGGTTTAGGTAATTAACAAATATAATTATCAAACTCTTTCCCATTTTGCCCTTTAGGAAGCTTTTAGAAAATATTTTGTAGTTGAAATGTACCTAAGGATATATTTTATAATATTATTATAATCAAGGTTGCGGTCTTGATATAAGCACATGACCCATTAATTACTTGCATATGTCAGTATAAATTAAGAATTGTAGTGTAGAAAAGGCAATTCATCCAGTAGACCGGTTTTATCCTTATTGAAAACTCATCATGTACTGGACAGAAATTGCCGCGAACAGGGCTCGAACCAATGTTCGATTAATTATATTTTATACTAGTTTGTTCTTAATTCATTTCCCAATATTACACGAAAACGTTCAGTTACTTTATCATTAATATTTATCAATGTTGTGATTTGATATAGACACTTGAACCATAATGTACATTCATTTTTCAGTATAAACTAAGTATTGTATAGGGTGGAAAGGCAGTTCAACTAGTAGAACGGTTTCGTCTTCATTGGGAACTCATCATGTACTGTCCAGAATTTGCCGCGAACAGGGCTCGAACTTGGGCACGTCTGCTTCGGAATCTGGTGTATAAAAGGCAATTCATCAAATAGACCTGTTTCGTCCTTTTTGGAAACCAATCACGTACTCTCCATAAATTGCCGGGGATAAGTGTCTAACTTTATAAGCTAGTTTTTTATTCTCAGCACACATGTAGACGCGAATTAAATTAATATACGTTTAAAACTTATTAATTTATTAATTTATTCTTTTGTTTAGTCTTTTTAGCATGGTGCTTAACAAAGTTTGTAATGATCTTTATTTTAGTGGTTTTCAAATTCGTCGTGTTTTAAGTAGATTAGCGCAAATCTTCCTAAATGTTATTCCTCTAATTTTATGCATTTCAATGCGATCAATATAATTAGTGTTGCCTTTTGCCATTATTAATTCTTGATTATTATCACCTTTTCTAATCGTGGTTGTCCCGGTGTATGCAAATGGGATTGCTTGTAATGGCCGTTTTGTGATAATCTTGATGGGCTTGTTATTCAGCAATTACATGTCAGAGTGCAGACATCCCGCATTTATCTCCGTATGGCCAGAAATTTATTGATAATACTTATAATTAATTAACTTTATTATTAGGAGGCTAAAATATACTATAAAACCTGAATCTAAGCTTTTCATTGCTAGTGAAGTTTATAATATTTACCTGTCTTCAATTTCATGTGTTTCACTCATTTTTCAGGATAGGATGCAGTTTTTACACATCCTATTTAACTATTTAAATAAAATTGCTATTTTGGTTTATTCCTCAAGTAATTAAAATGATAAGATGAAGCAGAAGTGCTACTGTGTTATTTGAATTTAATTTTTACATGGTTAATTTAAATTTTTTTAACGTAGACATTGGGCATTGTAGACATATATATATATATATATATATATATATATATATATATATATATATATATATATATACATGTCAGAGTGCAGACATCCCGCATTTATCTCCGTATGGCCGAAATTTATTGATAATACTTATAATTAATTAACTTTATTATTAGGAGGCTAAAATATACTATAAAACCTGAATCTAAGCTTTTCATTGCTAGTGAAGTTTATAATATTTACCTGTCTTCAATTTCATGTGTTTCACTCATTTTCAGGATGGGATGCAGTTTTTACACATCCTATTTAACTATTTAAATAAAATTGCTATTTTGGTTTATTCCTCAAGTAATTAAAATGATAAGATGAAGCAGAAGTGCTACTGTGTTATTTGAATTTAATTTTTACATGGTTAATTTAAATTTTTTTAACGTAGACATTGGGCATTGTAGACATATATATATATATATATATATATATATATATATGTACTAATTTCTGGATTTTATCATATATTCGTTATCATCAAAAATTAAATTTTGCATCAGGAAGCAAAATACTTTTTTCCAGAAGACCTGTTTCATTCTTATTGAGAATACGTCAATTACTGACCAGAATTTGCCACGTTCGGATCTCGAACAGGGGCACATTTTTTCAGAGTCTTCTAAGCTATCCACCAATACATGGTTTTTAAATCATTTACCAGCATTTATCTTTGGAAAGCCATTTTTAGTGTGGAACCTTTTTGGAACTGCTTGGACCTGAAGTTCTGACTATCCTCAAACTGTACGATCGCACGCTGCATATACTTCTGGACTTCATGCAATTTACACTCCCGAAAAATTGGAAGCCCTGCTACTCAAATAAATGCATCCGTTTGTCCCAGTAATAATATTTAAAAGAACATATATTTGAAAGTCAAACCATATCATTTTCTATGAATTCGTTCTTTTCTATCAATTTGTCAGTAACAGCCAGGAATTTCCATGAGGTTGAAATCAACGGTGCACTAGAACACGGAAATTTTCTGCAAATCCACCCACCTAATTAATAGCATTAAATTATATTTCAGATAACTTTAAAGTACAAGGCTAGACATAAACAATGGAAATTGTAGAAAACGCTATTTAAAATTTTAAAAAATATATGCTCTATTGAAGGTGAAATATGTAATTGATCATTGGCTGTACGAGCGGTGACAAGCATTATTTAAATCAAGGTTACAATCTTGATATAAGTTACAATCTCATCATATATATACATATATATATATATATATATATATATATATATTTATAATTTATATTATGTATTATTATATGGAAAACACAAATAACAAAGTGGATAAAGGCCATTTATTTCGTGAATACTAATCATCTCTTATACAATCATACATATTTATACATTTTGGGTTTTCAATTGATTATGCTAGTGGTAACAAATCTGACTCGTTTTTACTGCTGTTTCTTGTTTTGTCTAGTTGGTGAGTGTGTATGCGTTTGTGTTTTTGTGTATGCGTGTTTGCATATAAGGGTCATTTTCGCAGTATTGTGAAGTGATGTCTGAGATCTTGTCATTATTGTTTTGATAACTTGAGAATTAACCATTTGTGCGCATTGTTCACTGTTACATATACAAGTGCTATTTTCCCAGTATAGTTGATCGTTTCACCTCGTTGCGCAAAGTTTTCACGTGGTAACAACGCCAGTGTTGATTGCAGTGTTAAACGCTCACATTGTTTGGAGACTTCCGTCATCGTATGCGCCTCTGTTATTTCCAATTCAGTTTGTTGCCAATCCGATTGTACGTTTGTTGATTCTAGTCGAGGGCCTGTTTGTTCTTGGCTGGATACTAGTAGATTGTTGTTGAATTTTGTTATTCTTGGCCAGTCGATAAGAATATCATGTTGATGAAACTTTTGAATATTAAGGTCAGGTGCTTGTTGTTTTATATATATATATAAACATTTATTATTATAAGCTAATTATTCTGGAATATAGAAAAGAAAATTCATCCAGTAGACCGGTCTTGAGCTTATTGAGAACTCATGATGGTGCGGCATATTCATCGAAGCAGACATGTCCAGATTTGAGCTCGGTTCGCAAAAAAAATTTGGTCAATAATTGAAAAATTTCCAATAAGGAAGAAAGATGAAATAGTGTTTCTAGCTTCCACTTGCAAGTTTCTTAACTGGTTCAAACGTATAAATTATTTGAAACATCTCGGATTATTGCTAGAGCGGCCTAGTGGTGACGGCCTTATACTTTTCGTAGGCTTGATGGGCCAATTATTCGGTGCCACATATTTTTTTTCACTGTATGCATTGCCATTTGGTTTAAAATAAGCTTCATGTAGTTTAATTTCGTTTATTTCTTTCTCCGGTTAAATTTATACTGCCAAGGTTGGTCTGATTGGTTTTGGCGATCTTGGTGCAGATTTCTAAGAGATTTACCTTCAGAATATTCTTTTCTAGTTGAACATTGTTGGCTGTGAGGTTCAGCTGTGGTTATGACGCGACACTGTCTAAACCGCCAGGAAGCTGCACTGCCGATGTGGCCATAATGGTATTGTGTATAAGTTTAGTTGCCTCAATTATGTGTGTTATATAGCAGAAAATACCCATATTAACTATATGCCTGTCATAAATCACAGACATTTAAAGAATTAATTTTCCTTTAAAAAATATTATATTATCTATTTGTTTTAGATTTATAAATTTATTTTTTATTCTTATAATTATATGACAATAAAGCATCAGTTATTGCCGACTATTTTATTGTCGTCCCTGATGATGATAATGAGAATGATGATGTTGATGGTTGGTGGTTTAGATAGGGAAATTACTCTACTTTTTTCTTGTGTATGTACATAACTAAATAGAAAGAGTAAGTTATACTTTTGTTTCAGTTGAAAAATCAATAAAGTATATTCTGGAAGAAATAAGTCAAGACGGGTTAAAAATTTAACTGTTTAGTGAATGAAGAATAATCGAAAAACGATTAAAGACTGAAGTCTAAAGCTACTTCACGCCAGTCAAATTTGCACGGTTGAACGCCCATTCAATTATTTGTACCATCTGCAAAAACAAAAACAGTTGATCACTTGATTGCGACAGCTTGTTCTCTTTAATAATGATGGTGATTTTCATAATTTTAATATTAATTATTAGTATTCAAAATAATATTTGGCTAACTAATGAGCAAGCCAAAGAAAAGGTCGATGTATCATGATCACTAAAATGTTCTTAAAACTGAACTAACTATGCTTAGGCTATGGGAGATCCATCTTTGAACTGACACAACTTTTCGTTGACACACCGACAGACCTGTCTACACATTGGTATTATGCACCTGTTTATTGTGTAATAAATGCGCTCATTTGCTAAGATTACATTGTGGGAGACCAACATTCAGTATAGGTAGCTTTATCATATACTAACCCATTTCATGTCAAATATGAGAGTACTCGTTATGAAAGTACCGTACCGGGGCTCGCTTTTCTTTTCTTTCTTTCTCTCTCTCTCTCTGTCACTGTCCCTCGTTGTGATATCTCATTCCCTCTCTATTTATCTTCCTAGCACGGAATCACGCACACATACAAAATAAACTATCAATAGGTAAGTACCAAATGTTCAATAAGTTAACACATTGTAAATAAGAAAAATATATATTTGATAAGGACAGAAGTTGGATTGGGACGTCAGTGATGTGAGGGTTTAATACGAAGTATGTGCTAGCGCCCAAATTTTGACAGCTATGATAACTAACATTAATAGTAAATGATATACAGTGCATTTAAAACGGAAATCGGCTCAGATAGCGCAAACGCATACAACACAACCGAACAGAATTTGCCAAATACTTCTCATCTATGGAAAAGAAAACTGTTGATGAATGGATGACGTAACAATGAATGCAAAGTGAATATTTGACACAAAAGTCAGACCTGAAGTGGCCACATTTGACAGAGCACTCGATTATTAATTGAAAAAAATTGCTGGATAAGCAGGTATTAGGTAAAAACGATTTAAATGTGTTAATTGGTGCAGCTATAAATTTAGTTAATACTTTGAAGAATGGAACAAAGTACTTATATACAGAATATTGAATTTGCCTTATAGAATTGCTTTTCCACAGTTCGGCAAGATGGCGCAGGTTATAGTCATAGACTCGGAGGCAAATGTGCCGCTTTTCAAGCCCTGTCTACGAAAATATTCTGCACGGTACGTAGAGTATTCCAAATAATGATGAAGCCGGTCTTCATGATGAATTGCATCTGTTACCTTACAAAATGCTTAGTTTGTACCGACAAAATAATGGATAACGGGATTGGTGCATATATCAACAAATAAAATTTAATTTAAATAAGTTTTATCACCACCCGCGTAACTCACGCAGTGGACTTGTCTTTTTCAATTGGCTGGCATAACTAAACAAAGCAATTAGTTTCTCATTTGCGAGACTTATTCCGTAAAACAACTTAGTTTAAAATACTGCATATATAATAGACCAGGATCTGATGTCATTTCCAGTAGTTCTAAGTTGGTAATGGATGCCGAAGGGTCTAACCCAGGTGATATTCCACTTTAACATCTCAATGATCTATTGGTTTAAGCAGCGTGGTGTACTAAGCGTTTTTATTTGGGCTCCAACGATAGTAACCTTCATTTTGTTATGATGCATGATTGTGTCCCATTAGGGTCATATATTTAATGAATACCAATAATTATTTAAATCGAGTTTTCGAGATTGAAATAAACGCCAATTCCATTGTATTTAACCAGTCATTGAACAAAATACTAAAACTACCACCAATCGCTATGCTGTTCAATGCCTGGTTAAATACGACGGGATTGGTGTTTATCTCAAGCTCGTAAACTTGATTTAATGATTTGTTACCACCACCCGCGCATACTATTTGATTAACTACATATCTATCTCGTGCAATGCTTAAATTATATTAACAAAATATTAAAAATAAAATTCTGCGAATATAAGTTATATATATATATATATATATATATATATATATATATATATATATATATATATATATATATATAATTTGATCTACTGTTGGGATCAAATAAATTAGATGTGGATATTAATAATGCATCAATACATATACGTAGGTGACATCACTAGAACATTTTACCAACTCCTGACCTTCTACATATGGGGTACCGTGTGCTGTATAATCCCTTCTATTTTCAAGCGTATGACCAAATTCGTGCAATTACTTATAATTAGCGAATAGGTATGAGACGCTCGATTAATGGGATTATAAATGTTGATTATTTTAATTTTGGTACATCCTACGAGTTTCATATTAATTAACTGGCTACAAGGTTTGTGTTGCCCCGCATATGAACGCTTTTAGGTTAGTCACCTGATACTTGTTTTGCTGAACAAGGTGTTCGTATTTTTATAAAGATATTTCGAATATCGTGTTGAATTATTTTTATCCCAAAAAAATCTCAACAAGTGATAAAGCAAATTTTTTAAAATCGAACAAACATCGTAATCTATATAAATTTTATATTGCTAGCTAATTTTATAACGATTACCGACGTTTCACTTGATAAGCGAGTGTCGTATAAATGCACATGTTTATAAATGTTCAGAATTTAGTTAAACATAATTAAATACACGCGTAAGTCCGTCTAAATGAAATTGAAATATCTGTATGTCAATTTTATTTTGCTCGCGTCCTAATAAGTGTAAAGGCCAATTATTCGTTTGTCCCAGAAATAGATTAGATCATTTTAGTTTAGATAAGCCTATATTTCACTTAAAATCTTTACTCCATTTGATAAATTTTAGGATTATTTAGAACACCACCATTTAAATTGCCATTGTGTTTTAGGCGTGCGCACCTAGTAACAAATTATTTCAGTTGTGACCAGAAGGAAAAACTAAAGACAACATAAACGGAAGGTATAATCTCGTGCACATTCGTTTTGTGCTTACTGGCAAGTCATCAGTTGTAGCTGGTATTACGCCCTTTACCCACTATATATTTGGGTGAGGAATGTGTGAAATAGTGCGGTACAATATTAGTTTCACAAAGATCCGATTTATCCCCATTTCCAAGTAAGCATCAATTTTGTCTTCTTTTAGGCTGGGTGTGCATTCGCCCCTTTCTTCTGAAGGCTTCAACATCGTTCGTACTAATCACTGGAAATAAAATGCGATCCAATCTTTGTTCGAAGATGATCTTTATTACAGATTGTCTGGTTTGAATGAAATTTAGCACGTTTATGTGTCGTTCGGATTTCTAATTTTATCACTTAAATGCCATGTGGTTATGACGAGTTTTTCTGATATATTTTTCTCCTTCAACGCAAAAATGTGAGGGAAACCGCAGTGTCGTCATTTCACATGACGTGTACAAAACAAATAGTCTAACGTATATAAATGGTAACTTCATATTCCCCAAGTGGAATGATGTCCGTTGTAAAACAAGTATGTTAAGTTTTTTGAAAGAGTTTCCTTAATGCGCAACTGGAATAATTGTAATTACCTGATCTGCGTTTTGACTAACGCAGCTTTCATTGTTCCAGTAATTTTCTTTTTCCATAATATTTCGATCTTCGGTAATGAAGATCGAAATATTATGGAAAAATTACTGGAACTTAATAACTGCGTTAATCAATGAATCTAATAAAGTATGTTAAGTGACTAATTCATACTTCTCGCTGAAAAATATTTCAAGTATATTTCACCTGATGGAAAAGGCAACCAACCCCACAACTTGATATATGACTTAAAATTGCGTGCAGTGTGCGAGTTACCAATAAGAATGGAGTCGGTCAACTGGGCGAATTGCTTTTGCTAACTTATGCAATTTTGAGTTTATGAAGACAACATTTGCATAACCAAGTCCTGCCTTCAAACGTTAATTCAATATATATAAAGTACATTTCCTTTAAATATTACACAATATATTTCTCATAAGGATGAAAAAACACATTTAATAACAAAGTGGATAATGTTCATTTTTTTCGACAGTATTAAACATCACTTTACAAGCTTTCATTTATATACATCCTGGATTTTCATTTGATTACGTGGTTGGCAACTAGCCTGATTTTCGGTGTTACCTCTATTTCTTGTTTGGGCTAATTTGTTAGTGTATAGCGTATGTGTCTGTGCGCGTGTAGGGGGCATTCTCGTTGTGTTGCACAGTGATATCTGCCATTTGGTTGTTCTTGCACTGATGTATTGTGAATTAAACATCTGCTCGCTTTATTGGCTGTTACGTGTATGAATGTGAAAACCTGCAGTAGTGGAGATAACTTCATATAAAGTCAATGCGACTTCAGAGCCAACTACCAAGCCTCTAAACGGCACCAAAACTTTTTTTGTTGTGTCAGTACGTGATATCTACACTATGGTTGCCGAATTGGTACATGGTACCAACACAATGGTTAACGAGTCGGTAAAAAGTTCCAACACAATGGTTTTTAAGGTTAACTAATGTTTAGCAAAATTGAGAATTACAAGTACTTCTAAACACCTGTTACTGTTTTCACACCCCATTATTTATTAGGTATATCTGCATGATATTAAATTGTAGCGTTTCTCTCAAATTTATAAAAGCAGTGGTACCCAAACGTTTTGATATATTCCTTAAAAGGAATTTGTGTTTGTGTAGCTCTGTCATCAATGCCAAACATAAACTGTGCACTTGGAAATGTAAAGGATTCAAGATTTTACCGGCCTACGAGTGATATCAATTGTCCCGCACAAGAAATTTGCGTAGAAATAGCAATAATCAACAGCGCTGCGCAAGGTAAAACACCATTTAGTGCTGTCATCGTTTGAGCTGATACCACAATTGACGGTTGCGGGACAATTGATAGCACTTGTAGGTCGGTAAATTCTTGATTCTTTGATATTTCCTGGTGCGCAGCTTTTTTTCAATTTATTGATGCTGATTGATGATGACATTTGTCACAAGTTGTTTTATCTGTAGGTATGGTTTCAACCATGAAGATGGAACTGGCAATGGAGTCCCGAAAATTCTGAAAAAATTCGGCAAATCTGGGTTGAAATACATTTATGGACAAGCAGTTCAAGGACGACTTCAGAGTCACGGGACCAGTGAAAAACTATCAATCAAATAAAAAAAGCAGGGCACATGTAAATGTAAAGAAATCAAGATGTTATCGACCTACCAGTGCTATTAATTGTCCCGCAACGGTTAATTGTTGTATCAGCTCGAGCCCAACCATATGTAAATTAAAACCAGTTCTGCTGGATTTTTGATCGCTCAATTTTGCTTTAAAAAAGATATCTGCACATTTTTATGCAAAACGATTCTGGACATGTCAGATTTCGAGCTGGATATTTACCATGGAAACCAAGAATTAACACCACATAGCTTTGTTGAATGTTTGGTAAAGCATTCGGATATAGATTTTTTCTTTTGTTTCGAAAATAGCTGAGCTCTTCGGAGGTTAAATGTCTTATTTATATACTCTCATGTGTGCAGTTAAACTAGATTTGGTTTTACAAACTTTACTTTCAATGCCCTGTTCCCATTAATTATCGTATCTGTGCCACTATCTATCTATAGACTCAACATATAGTTTCGTAAAATTTACGTTTTCCTTTTTCCTTAACTAATGAACGATTCATTTTTGGTGTTCAACTGAAGAATTTTTTTCAGAAAGATTCAACAAGTTGCATTTTCTGCTCAGCAAACTTTGAACATTTGACGCCTTTGATTAATATTAATAAATACTACAATTCAAATGTGCTACTTTAATATATTAGTAGCAATATATTCTTGCAAATAATTTAAACGGATTTAATTTTTAGTTTATTGACATGCTTGTCGAGATAGTTTGTGCGGTTTTGATAATATTGAAGATATTCGTTTAATATTGTTTAATAATCTTTAAATGCATAAATGAAATTGTAAAACGCTTTTAAATAATTTATTTGTGACTAAAATTTTAAATGGCTTATACTTGAATGTATCCAATTTGGAAAAATATATATATTTATTAAATAATTGATAAATTCTCTTTTGCTTTTGACATGAAATCAGTTAAAAAATTTCGGGAAATGCTATGAAGGTAGGCTTATTCGCCATTATACCTGGACCGAAATTTATTTCACATTTACAGCAGAATAATGTACATACAAAATTTGCATTGGTCAAAATTTCACTCTTTTACCGTGTTCAAGTCAGAACCAGAAATGTTTTTCTCCATTGTTTAGAAAAATGAAAACAAAAATTGCACAAAGAGAACGAAAAATGGTACACAATGTGGAAAGATAACCAAGATGTTTCATTCTCAAGGAAATAATAAGCTTCGTATATGCGAAATGGTTAATAATATTCAACGTCAACTTGTAAAAATCAGTGCTTAAGATGTTAAACTTTTTAAACGAAATCAGGCCTTAGCATGCTTATCTAGGCCATCGTTGCCAACATGATTGTGTCATTGTCGTGATGCCTTGTACACCTCCGTGGTTCTATGGGCTACACTGGTGGCGCGTCAGTGCTGTTAGAGCTTGTCACACATGTAGGCCAAGTAGCAAATATCGGAATAACGCATCCTCACTCCTTCAATTGGAATGGACGATCCTCCGTTCATAAACACATCAAACATAACTTTGAAATTCAAGGTTGATCGAGTTGCTGATGTTGTGCTATTTTGTACCTGAAAGGTAAGTCTGGTAACTGCAACGGAACCATTCCTTTGTTGTAATGGATTAAAATCAGAATGAGGCCAATATATTAGTATGAAGGAAAACATTTATTGGTACAGAATAGAAAATAACTACTTTTTGTACTGAGAAATATTCAATAAATTTCATTTTTATGCCGATATTCATTTTGTTCCTAATAGACAGGATATAAAAAATGTAAAGGCTAATTTTCATTTTTAAAGACAGCATTATTGACGTATAAATTCATATTAAAAATCATTTCCGTTTTAAGAATATTATATGAAATTAAGTTTATACACACAAGATAATTTTAAGAAATTAAAAGTCTCTCAAGCCCTGTCTTCGTGATTGTAAAATGTTATTTGCCCAGAAGTAAACACAGGACTTCATACACAGGATTCCGTTTGCAAGCAAATCTGTTTAATCCAATATCCTATTTAAGCAATGGAATGTTTGATACAGACTAGTGTAGAAATTTACTTATGTTATTGAAAGCAGACTTGAAACATACTCTTTTTACATAAGAACAGAAGATTCTACCCAGAAGCATTGGCAATTTAGAATAACCTACACATGATATCTTGTAGGTGCCATAACTTTAGCATCATCAGGCCCTCTCTCAAGCACAATAAATTTTTTTTGAAATTGAGCAAATGTTTTACAAAGCAAAAAGGAACTGTAGTGAAATTGTGTGAGCCTAAAGTTTACTTCAGATAAGACGTTTTCCCAGATGGTCTCAAAATATGTGCAAGTGACATAGACAAATCCATCTCTAAAAAAATCCATCAATATATATATATATATATATATATATATATATATATATATATATATATATATATATATAAGTAATACAATTAAACAACCATTGATTGCGCGGGTGGTGGTGACTATTCTTTAAATCATATTTGCATTCCATATATATGCAATGCGGTTTAATACTCGCTAGTCAGTTTTCCGTCGTACTCTGTTGATAATAATGGAAGGTCGAAACGCGACAGTGCGTGCGACTGGCGGTAGTTTTACTATGTTGTTCGACGACTGGTTAAATAAAGTATTTACTTTAAGCTCGCAAACTTGATTTAAATAATTTTTATCAATATGATTGAGAATCAAAACTATCAAATCTTCTCATATAAGCAAATCTCTGAAAAAATATAAATTTTGTTTAACCGGCGTCTCAAATGGGTCCTTTCCGCGGCAAAATTCTTGAATGCCTTTGGTATAATGGTGTAGTCTTCATTTCATAGTGCACGACGTGTATCCGTCCTTGATATATGAGGTATAATTGATACTGAAGCCTATAGATCCACAATATCAAGTGTACCTTATTTATCAACGTCAGATACACTGCGTAAAACTAGAAATGAAGATGTACCGATGTATTGCAATTCTACACTATTTTGTACACATCAACTGGCCATGTTAGGTTTATGATTGGTATTCCATTATGGATATTTTTTAAGATCCCAGATATCATTTTAAATTACATTAAAACTCACGAAGTGTTTTTCCTATGTAAGCAAAAATGAATAGACGCAACTATTTTGACTTACCCGGTAGGTATTATGTCAATTGTTACAGACGTATCAGATATTTGCCCAGGAGCAATGTTGCAAGTTGAATGAAGTCCGGCTCTATATATAAGTCGCACACTCACTAAAACGGTGCAAAAATATACCTTCACAGAAAAGGAACTACTGGCCGTATAATGGGCTTTACGAAATATTATGTATTTGGTCATCGTTGGACATATAGACGTTGTTACCGATCATACAGCACTGGTGCATTGGCAATCATTGGGTATTGAGAATAAAAGAGTACAGCAAGCCACTGAAGATTTCGAGGAATACGATGTAACAATTTATCAGAGAGCCGGTATCGAGAACGCGCAAGCTGATGCACTCTGCAGAATTTCCGCCGTGTGTGTTTCGCCACTTAGCGAAGTTTCTGAAGAACTGGGAAATGACGTCGCATGCCAGGAAATAGTCATTCAGTTAAAAAATGACAAAGCAGTATCGCGGCATATACAACGTTGAGCCAGCAAATCTGTCATTTGGTTCAAAAACGAAGACAGACAGTGCATTGGTTTGTGCCGGAGTCTATACGAAAAGAATTGGTGGCTTTCGGGCATGAAACACTGGGACATCTTGGCGTCGGGCGCCTCATTGAGACATTGCAGTCGCGATTCTATTGACCTGGCATGTCCAAAGAAATTCGTAGCTATTTTCAACTTTGTAAACCACAGAAAAGAGATTAGGTCATCTCGATAGCTTTCAATGCCAATTAATGGAAGCAATTTCTGCATATTAACTTGTTAAATCCATTGCCGGTGGCTTATGGCGGGGTAGCCTACATGATTTCCATGGCCGAAAAGTTTACCCAATAAAAGAAAATCACAACAGAGAAGATTGAAAGTGCTTAGAAGAGCGATGGCCCAGTCGATTTGTTGCACCACAATTTATTGTTACTGACCAGGGTGCACAGTTTGAGTCCAAAGAATTTAATGAATGGTGAGCTTATCTTGACATAAAACATTCCCACACAGCCATCTACCACCCGCAGACAAACGCGACAGCTGAGCAACCACACCAGACAATGAAAGAGGTATTGTAATGGTGGTGCCACGAGACCCCGGGATGCTGCAGAGACAAATTACATTAGGTCGAGCGGGCCATGCGACTTAAATTATCCATAGCCAGAGGATTCGCTCCAACAAGTATGGCCTATGAGGAGCATATTAGATTGCCAAATGAAGCCGTATTCCCAGAATCCCATGAGTGGATATTCAAGAGCGCTTAAAAGAGCTAAGTGAATATGTGGGCGCAAAAAAGCGACTAGCCAATGCAAGAATATCTACACCCACTCGCCTAAGGGTCGTCGACTATGTCATTGTCGCGAAGGTCGAGCACATAGCAATGCAGGCTGACAATGATAGTTCGTATCGTGTAATAAGAGTAGACCTTTGGCACAATGCATTTATATTTAACATGCCAGATGGACCACGAGCTGTCGTACTTGATCGTTAATGTAGGGTGCCAAGGTCGACTCCTGAAGAGGAGAAGCTGTAGCAAGAGCCGACTTTGATGCCGAGAACGCTCTAATTGTCCTATCAAGGGCTGAAATGAATACAACGTAAAGTCCTCGCAGAAGTGAATGAATTAATATGAAGAAGTCGGCTTAATGGTGTAAGTATCCTTCGAGCCGCAGTAGTGAATATAAGTAAAAATATTTGTATTTTGGTTGACAAAATGAGCTCAGTTTATACGAGGAAAATCCTACAAATAATTGGTTAAAAATAAAGCATTTGTGCTGAGTTAAATAAATGGCTTCTGACGAATTAGAAAAATTTTTAAGAATACTGTCTGCACAAATGGAAGCATTAACTGTAGAGTTAGTGATATTTAGGTCTCAACTGGATGAGACACTAAAAATAAATTCGGAAGAAACCCGCATAAACGACGAAACCGATATAGGTGAAATCAAAATTTCGAATACTTTCGGTGCGTTCTATCCGAGTGAATTGGAAACGACCTTGGGGTACCTGCAACGCTAACTTCCACCGGTCATCAGGCTAAACGCCAGATACAATTAAACAATAATTGATTGCGCGGGTGGTGGTAACAATGCTTTAAATCAAGTTTGCGGGCTTGAAGTAAACACCAACCCCATTGTATTTAACCAGTCTACGAACAACATAACAAAACTACCGCCAGCTGCAACGCACTGACGCGTTTCGACCTTCCATGATCATCATCAGAGTACGACGGCAAACTGACTATCGAGGATCAAACCGCATTGAATATATATGGAAATCAAATTTAGATATGCGGCTCTCACCTGATGATGATCATGGAAGGTCGAAACGCGTCAGTGCGTTGCAGCTGGCGGTAGTTTTGTTATGTTGTTCGTAGACTGGTTAAATACAATGGGGTTGGTGTTTACTTCAAGCCCGCAAACTTGATTTAAAGCATTGTTACCACCACCCGCGCAATCAATTATTGTTTAATTGTATTGTCTATATATGTATATGTGGCGAAAGCTGCAAAATAGTTAATGTTCGTGACTGCATAGAAATTGTGCAGCCGACATTTCCAGTCAAGTTCAATGTATGCAAGACTGCTGGAGGTGAGAGCCGCATATCTAAATTTGATTTCCATATATATTCAATGCGGTTTGATCCTCGATAGTCAGTTTGCCGTCGTACTCTGATGATGATCATGGAAGGTCGAAACGCGTCAGTGCGTTGCAGCTGGCGGTAGTTTTGTTATGTTGTTCGTAGACTGGTTAAATACAATGGGGTTGGTGTTTACTTCAAGCCCGCAAACTTGATTTAAAGCATTGTTACCACCACCCGCGCAATCAATTATTGTTTAATTGTATTGTCTGTATATGTATATGTGGCGAAAGCTGCAAAATAGTTAATGTTCGTGACTGCATAGAAATTGTGCAGCCGACATTTCCAGTCAAGTTCAATGTATGCAAGACTGCTAGAGGTGAGAGCCGCATATCTAAATTTGATTTCCATATATATTCAATGCGGTTTGATCCTCGATAGTCAGTTTGCCGTCGTACTCTGATGATGATCATGGAAGGTCGAAACGCGTCAGTGCGTTGCAGCTGGCGGTAGTTTTGTTATGTTGTTCGTAGACTGGTTAAATACAATGGGGTTGGTGTTTACTTCAAGCCCGCAAACTTGATTTAAAGCATTGTTACCACCACCCGCGCAATCAATTATTGTTTAATTGTATTGTCTATATATGTATATGTGGCGAAAGCTGCAAATAGTTAATGTTCGTGACTGCATAGAAATTGTGCAGCCGACATTTCCAGTCAAGTTCAATGTATGCAAGACTGCTAGAGGTGAGAGCCGCATATCTAAATTTGATTTCCATATATATTCAATGCGGTTTGATCCTCGATAGTCAGTTTGCCGTCGTACTCTGATGATGATCATGGAAGGTCGAAACGCGTCAGTGCGTTGCAGCTGGCGGTAGTTTTGTTATGTTGTTCGTAGACAGGCTAAACGCCAATTTGCCGAAATCCCTGTTTAAGTTCAAGTGCGGCAAACCATTTGCTTCGCGCTAGCTGTAGGAACAGGTCTCGCAAAGCCGGCATAGGATACAGGCCATGATTTACTACCGAGTTTAATTCAGAAATCAGCTGGCGGTCGGAGCGAACCATACTCTTTCGAAACGCAAAGTATGGGTGCTCGAAAAACAGATGAGGATGGTTCAAGAACGCCGTAATTTATCATCTCTTTTGTAGCTCAAGTCGCTGCTGCTAGCTTCTTTGATGAATCGTGACCTTTTTTTAATTCTACCCCTAGTTTAAAACGGTCGACCGTTGGTTCGAGGTATTCGATGTAATCAGTTAGTTGGAAAATAGTGTTGTATTGGTTTTGAAACAGTTTCCATCACACGGACAGACAATTGGTATTATCCTGCCCGTAAGGGCTGCATATCAACTTTATGGAAATCGTGCTTTTCGTCCTAGAAAGGCATATACTTTTATAATGAATTCAAGTCTGAATAAGGGCGGTTGAGTATTCGCTACAACAAAAGACATAGTAGATATCTTCATATGTTAATAATTTAATGATCCATTCGCCCGCAACCACCATTAACGCGCCCGATGCCTGATACAAATTTGTTTTCGTAGGTCTTATGTTGTTTATTGGCCAAGTCATTGGTAATACCGGCACATCAGCTCCCGTATCCAATTGCAAAATTACTGGCTATCGGTTGAAGAGTTCTTCAAATTTATCTTTAATAAACATCCTTAGGTGCCGCAAGGTTTTTCACACTTCTTTTTTTTTCGAAACCCATCCGTTTTGAAATAAATTTTAAGATTCTCTGCCGGTCCTCTTCTCTCGATCTACAAATCTGATTATCCAAAGAATTTAACTTTTAAGCATGACCCAAACTATCAATATTGGTGAGATGGCGGACCCTGTTTCCTCAACGAACTGGCCGTTCTCTAGGAGAAACACACAAATTTCGCTGCACCTTAAGCGATGCATTCGTCGCAGCTAGCGTCTTTATATATTTACCTGGCTTCCAAGCCACTGGCTGCCAACGTCCGTCCCGGACTCGTTGATTAGGCTGCGAAGAATTTAAATTATGTATGTAGCCCCTGCCGAATGTTGAAACGGGATTCATGCGTTGTGTCGCAGCAGCCAATGTGATGATCATCATTGTCGAACTTTGTATAGCCTGAGTTTTTTCTTCCATGCCTCCCTGCGTGCTCGCTATTTCAAAATATCTGGTAGGATCCAGCAGCATAAAAATAATGTCCTCATGTGTTTGCAACCCAGGCAAAGACTGAGCTAGCTTGCGCAACAGCCGCTTAATGCGTGCCATAGGATCTAGAAGCATCTCACCCAGTAGTGGTTTGAGTCTGTACAATTCTGAAAACACCTCCTGAGGCCTGGCTCGGAAGTGATTAAACACGCGTTTTTTTATATTTTCCATACGTCAGGTTGACAGGCAATTCTAATTGAACAGCCAATGCCCGGTAAATTAATTCCTGGCCAGCCACGTACTATATAGGTGCTTCTAATAAAAATTATTGCGCTCAAACAGACGCTTCAAATGTTTCAAACCACAAATGTGGCCTTTCCACATCCGGTGGTGCAAGCATAGTCTTAATTTTTGATGACGGTCGGTAAAAGCTCGACGATTCGGATGAAAACACCGGCATATGTCCATCTACTGCTTCGTATTTTCCGTTAAATAGAGTTTATTAATACCATAACCAAAGTAACATTAATATTAATATGCTCGAAGCCATAAAAGTATTATGATTTGATTTCCCTTAATTTATATGTAATTTTTTAAAATTTTTATAGTTGTTCCAACAGTAATGGACATATCACATAACATTTTATGATAGCAAAATATAAGTTTCCGCGGCCTTTTTGTAAAACCTCTTCTTGCGCTGATTTCGTAGGATGCTTCATTTTCTGGTAGACAATTTTTATTTTCTTCTTCTTTTAATTAACATTTATGGTCTGCGTTAGAGGTTGCTTTCTGTGCGTTTCCTTAACTTAAACGATTTTGAGTAGTAAGTGAATTGAGAGTCATTCTACATTTTAAACTATTTACAGCAAGCAATATTTCACAGTTAACCTGTTACTAGCTTAGTAAAACTTATTGTCAAGCAGTCAGTGTTGCAGAAATTCAATCGTCATCGTTATTATAATTTAATAGAGCACATATACGCGGAACCACTGTATTTTAGGATATAATTAAAATTTATTCGTAGTCATTTTGTTAGGTTATATTTATTGAATGGCTACGCAGTGAGTGTTTCAATTTTTGAATCTCTACGATTTGTGTTCGCGGGTTGTCGCTTTGCACTATCAGTTTCGTAAAAATCCAATTAATCCTTATTTACAACTACGCATCGAGCTTGTCTTCTTCTTATATTGTGTGGACGCAGATTCGTCCCTTTCTTCTGAAGGCTTCAATATCGTGCGTGCTTACGACCAGAAATTAGATCGTGTCTCATTTCCTATGAGCGTGTATAACTGCAGTAGTGAAGCTAATGTCATATATAGCCTTTGACAATGCGACTTCAAAGCTAACTCAATAGACATTATATATATATATATACATATATATACATATATATATATATACCGAGTCTGTAAAGGATACCAACACTATGGCTATTGTGTCAGTACCTGATACCAACACTATGGTTTCCTAGTTGAGACATGGTGCCAGCACAATGAATTTCAATATATGCTAATGTTCACCAAAATTAAGAAATTCGACTATTTCTGAACACCTGCAAAGTGTTTTTACAGCAATTCAATTTTAAGATATTTCTCTATTAGATCGAATTTCTTGCGAAATATTTCCTAACAATATGTCCGAAGTTATCTATCGATTTAATAGATAAAAAAATAGAACTTTGACTTATTAAAGAACTTTATTTCCATTTTCTTGTCAGCCATAGCTTTGTATTCAATCTCTGTCACGTCAGACGTCAAAATTGAACAAGATGAAATGCTGGCTTCGACGCTGATTTCAATTCCAAGACTAAAATGGGTATACACGCCTATCTCGTTTGTACAACGCACTTTGTGTTTAAACCAGTCAGTCTCCTTACTGCTACATAACTCTATTAATGACGACTGATTAACTGAAACCGTGCAATAAGGATAATGACGATATTCGACCCATTCTTCTCCAGATCCATTAGTTGCAACAGAAGTCACTTTTAGAAGAAAAGTAGGTGTACAAATATTAATATTACATACATCTTTTTAATCGCAAGCAGCATCTGACGTTATAAATCCGTTTTCTTTGAGGATCCGCTGAAGTCGAGAACATGGCGAATTTTTTTCAATATAAATCCCGCAAATAAAGTCTGAACCTGAGTAGATGAGGAACAGTACATCTTTCTTATGTTAAAGTTGCTTTTCACAAACAAAATACGTGTAATAAAATACACCATTATAATTTAATGCAATACTACTTTCCTAGGTTGATACTCTATAACATATAATGGCATATCCCTAATGAGTTTCCGAACTTTCGCCCAAAATCCATTCCAATTAGGATCCATCTGAAGAAATTACAGATAATAAACGTTAGTAATGTTTGAAATGAAACGAACACTGTGGCCTCGGTGACGTAGTGTATAAGAACCGAAGTTTCTAACTAACTGCTCATTGTTAAATTCTTGGTAGCCTGATTTTCGCTATATTTGCCACGTGGGCAATAATGACGAACACGCTGACTGGAAATAGTTATATTGTATCATTAATAAATTTTCTTTAAAATTAAGCCTTCATGATTTAATTCAATGTCACAACCACAGGAGACATGCTGCATGTCTTATAATGGAAGAACGTGGATGATTTAATAGAATTTAACCTCGAGGTCGATTTAGAATCGGATCCATCCGAAGTGAAGAATAATATAAAGCATATTTTAGGTTATGAATCAAAATAACGCTAAACTTTATTCAGTCCTGACAAAATCTGTTACGCTCTTGAGAACATCCAAAAAAGAAATCGGTATTCATGCTACATTTCCTTTTTAAATTATGCAATAATCATTTTATGTTTACTACATATATATAATAAAAGTCATGTCATAAAGCATTAATTAATTATAACTTCCACAGGTGAAGTGGTGTAAGTTTTATATTGAGAAACTGGGGGGAGTTAATTATAACTCCAGGTCTATTGATGAATTTTCTATGCTAACTTATTAACTGTTTAGTGACAAAGTATATATATTCAAAGTACACCCTCAAGATTGAAATTCATTTTACATTCAAATTAATTTATCGTATCGAAAAGAATTTCTAGATTGCTACTTATTTATAAATCATTTATTAAATATAATAATTAAATTAAATGAGTCCTTTTAATTGATTTGAACTTCTGCACTATGGCTTTGAATGTTTATCGCGCATAACAGGATAAATCTAACATAGCACTAGGAAAATCTGAGCGGGCTTAAACAATATACTTCAAATTTTCTCCTATGATGCAAGGTTTAGGTTTCCTTCCGTCACTCTTGATTTTCTTTCCGTTTAATCAATTTCGTGAGCTTGAACTCGACCCTATATTCATTGTAGCTAACCAATCGCACAACATTGAAAAATTAGTGTCACTCACTCGTACCGACGCGTTTCGATCTTTCATTATCAATATCTGAGCACGACAGCAAAATTTCGACAATGACTAGAAGGGCAGTTCTACCTGTTTTATTGGTAAACTGTGACGTCAATAATGCTGTATATCGAGGGAACAGACATGTTGCATGTGACTATCGCCGGTACGACTAACAAAGGCCTAACATTCGTTTGACGAGAAGTTAATATGTATAGACAATGAATAATATTTTTTCTAAATTGGTCTGTTCGAAGCTATGTTCGAATGAAAACTTTCGATATATGTTCTTTTCTTCCATTTATTTTTCAGATTTTATCAATTTTTTGCAAAGGATCAATACAGAGACGAAAGATGAAATTTTGTTTAATCGAATTCTTCCTCGTATTTTTCATTTGCTTTTAACATATAATTGTTTCAACCAATTACCATATATGGAGATATTTTGAACCTTTTACAAAAAAGGGCATTAGATTATTTTCTAAGTCGGGTTCCATTTCATTTATCTTTTCAAAACTTCCAGCACAAACATTTTCACACACTTATTTAACAGAATTTTGGCAGACCCAGTTGACATAAATTGAGAAATCAGATAATCACGATACACAACAATTATACAGTTTACATTGTATTCAAAAGTCAGACAAATCATACGGTTCTCTCATTTGCCAAGCCATGACAGACTCGGAGAAGCCAGAAGTATCACGCTGTGAGATTTTGTATTGGTTCATGGATAATTCCACATATTATAGACATTCTGCGTAAAATTAGAAGGAAATTTATACCAACGATATCAACTTATGCCATTTAGTTTTTACAAATGTAAACAAATTTATGCATCTTTTAAATATTAAATAACAAAATGATTCAATTAAAATATTATGGTAGGATTTATTCATGATCAATTTTTTGTAGAAATTAAACTTTGCGCAAAGTAGTCGGTGTATTCATTGAATCAAAAGTATTTCATCCGATTTGGTAACGTTTAGGAATTATCTGGAAATGCTGCGAATGGGGTTCTATCGTAGAGCATTTCGTATGGAATCCCACACTTCAACCAGTATGCAAATGGAGTCACGCTTTAAATGCATTTTTACATTTTACGAAAATTATCATATATGTGTAAATATATTAAGCATTGTATGTAGAACACGGCATTTCCGAATATTACTCCGTGCACAATAGGGACATAACTACTACTATAAAAATTGTAATGGAAATTTTTTTGTTTAATTTAAAGTAGTTTTATATATACTGTACCAATGGTGATAGAAAATCAATTTCATGATTTTGAAAATAAAATAAAAAAGAATGTAAATAATAACGTCTCTACTTTAGAAAATACTATGATAATCTCCAATTGAATATAAATACTTATTCAGCTTTACTAAATCAATGTGTATGAGCTTGATAGAGAAGAAATCTACTAGGCCTAAACATATGCACATAAGATAAGTACATTCAACAAAGAATTTTTTGAGATGCATGAGTTTTCCTCATATTTTAAACATGTTACATCAGATAGATTGTTCTCCTAACTAATATAATTTTATTCCAGTGTCAAATGAAACGAAGCAGCATTCATTTAGATGTTGTTTAAAAGTAAAATATTTTTGCGAAACTGGATTAATTGAAATTACCTGATCTGCGTTTTGACTAACACAGGTAGTATTCCAGTAGTTTTCTTTCTTCAACAAAGTATAAAGGCAGTCGAAATATTTTGTTTAAGGAAGAAAACTACTGGAAAACTACCTGCGGTAGTCAAAACGCAGATTAGGTAATTCATTTAGATGGCTTTTTTTGAAATTTGTATCGATTGCTTTCTTTTCATACATTTATTATTCTAGAATTGCTAATAATAGCCGTATAAAGGGATCGCTATGCGATAATTAAACGAACATTGGTTGCGCGGGTGGTGATAACAATTATTATAATCAAGGTTGCGTTCTTGATATAAACACCTGACCCATTAATTACTTACATATGTCAGTATAAACTAAGAATTGTATAGTGTAGAAAAGGCAATTCATCCAGTAGACCGGTTTCGTTCTTATTGGGAACTCATCATGTCCTGTCCGCGGCAAATTCTGGCCAGTACATGATGAGTTCCCAATAAGGACGAAACCGGTCTACTGGATGAATTGCCTTTTCTACACTATACAATTCTTAGTTTATACTGACATATGTAAGTAATTAATGGGTCAGGTGTTTATTTCAAGACCGCAACCTTGATTATAATAATCGCTATGCGATGTCTGTATGCATATTTGATAAGCCATTGGGCAAGTTGTATTTTCTATCGTCCGTGTTATTAAGCCTGGACTTTTCAATGTGTACGTTAAGAAAACGGTTTAACACTAAAAGAAGCGCTAACTAAATAGGAAATATGTTACCACCAGTTTTCAAAGCTGAAAAATTTATATTCTTTCGACATATTTTTATGCAGTATTACAAAGGTTTCCATGCCACTTGTTTTAGCTACCTTAATCCACCTTTGCAACGCCCATTGACTTAGTTGCACTTTGTTTATTCCATCAAGAAACAAATGCATTTCTTTGATATTTCTTTGAAAGATTTATGATCTTCTGGAATTGGGCATTGGCAAACAAACATAAATAATATCTTTTGTTCTAGCATTTTTGCGTGTTTATATACAAGCATGCATTTATTCGCTTTTAAAACTGTACGTAATTAGTTTATCACCTGATTTGAATAATTGGTGTGCAGTGCGAGCTTCATATGTTGACTCTCCGTGATTTGTGTTCGCAAGTTATGCTTTGCACTATCAGTTTCGCAAAGAATCATTTAATTCCTATTTACAAGTACGCATCGATTTTGTCTTCGTTTTGGCTGGGTGCGGATTCATTTCTTTCTTTTGAAGGCGTCAACATCGCTTTTACTAACCACTGTAAATGAGGTACGGTCTAATTTTCGTTGACTGACGAAGTTTCGGTTTGTTCTTTCCCAAACAATCCTTAGGCTTCTAGCCGCACATACACAGGAAGATTCTCACTATATATATATATATATATATATATATATATATATATATATATATATATATGTATATATAATTGCAAGAGCATATTACGCTCAATTTATTAAGTTGTCGAATGTCCAATATAGAAAATAAATCTAGACCTCAAATATAAAATTGGGTCGCAAGTTTATATGGAACTCCGAAAGGTTTTTCCACAATTATTCACATTGTACTTGAACCTGCATTTGTTTGTCGTCGAGGGTTTTTACTGGATGCTCTTAAATTAATTGCCTACATGAGACTTCATTCGACGGATTTTTTTGGTAGGAAACAAAGAATTCTGTTGATATGCGTTTCCTGAAACAAATATTTAGAATTTATATGAAGCATAACATTGTACAATTCAGGTGGACGTTAAGAAATATTTGTTATACGAGTTTCCGATTTGCAACCGCACTAAGAAGTATCACATTGTCGGTATATATACCTTATGTTTCTGGACGATCGTCTAACCAATAACCTGATACATCAATAACTGTATCGTTGTTTAGGAGTCAAACACTATTTATTTTATTTAAATACTTTTTTTCGTCCTATTTCGATTTTTAAAATTTAATAGTAACAAGAAACTTTGTTCTCATGATTTTTTTTCTAGAAGGCTTAATTTTTCGTTGCAAAGCATTATACCGATTAATGGATTTAGACTTCATTTCCAAAACACTTTCCGTGCGGAATTCATGTCTATTGCATTCAAAATCGCCGATATAAAAGTATTCACGTTTTGTTTTAAATGGTCACAAATATTTTGCTTTCAAGTTAGTCTAAATAATCCTGTCAAATATTATTTATTTTAAATCCACTCCTGAGTTCCCACGTAGTTTTCATTCTATGTGGAGTTCATGTTATATGATAACAGAATATGCATACATTAGTTAATAATGAATTTTTTATCAAAAAGTAGGCATTTTACCAATTGTGAACATTTTTTACGCGTTCTTGCAGATCTACATAAAAAGTAGACTGGAAATAAACTAACAGGGCCGGTCTTGCGTTCTCTGGCAAATGCCGAGAAGGTCAGTTAGTGTAACAGTGTTCAGAAGTACTCCTATACACTTGAGACTAGCTCTGGTTGACTTGGATTGTGGTTCCTTCTGTTGTGGCGTTGAAATCCAGCTGAGTAAACTCGTTGAATTTCTTCAGTAACTGGCTCGTCTCTCTAGTTGCACAGCAACAAGATTGGCGTGTCTGAAATTGCCAATGTGTGTGAAGGTAGCCACAAAATCAGCGTGTGTGTGAAGATAGCAGACATCACGTCGGAGAAACGCACTGCAGAAGGAAAACGCGACAACAGACTTGCATGGTAAATTCACCGTGCTTAAATAGCCTTGATTGGCTACTTGCACACTATTGGTTAACGGCAAGTATCGCATTTTTCTCATTGGTACAGCGTAAATTGAATTGAATTTAATTTACTCAATATGCCGGAGAATTGCTTTGTGTCGTTACATCACTTTCCTCTCTAAAAAAAGAAAATTTCTCTCGGTGAGGCTAGATAAGAAATGCATGACAGAGTTTGAACCAAAAAATAATGTACCATAAACGCTGGGCTGAAGTATGCTTGTTGGTTGCTTCAACAATGATATGATGCCAAGTAACCACTAGGAATTGCTTCACAAATTGTTAGCGCTAGTGGCCGATCATACCGCGTGAGGCAAAATAGAGCAGTGTATGATTTGGGAGCCGCAGCGTGAGGATTTCCAGGTAGATCGCCACTGAAGTTGCCAGGTTTAAGCAAAAACCTAGGCAGGCTGGATCATCGTCAATGTGTTTGTATACGACCAAAGAAGCTAGTGTGTGCACGACGTTGCGTTCATGATATTTGTAGAGTGGTCTCTGTACAACTGATGAAGTTGAGATGTGCACTTTAAGTGGCCTGTACCATTATATGAAGCTGATAACTACTTAATGTTGCTACACTGAAGCGTTAGCTCTAAGTAGCTGGTCATACCAAAATAGGCAGTGTGAGCTTAGGTGTGAGCCATACATTATAATGTAAAAATATATATACATTAAAATCAAAGGTAATTTCATAAAAAATTTCTGTACTCGAACATTGCCTAAGAGACGGCATAATACCAAAGAACTGTTCAAAAATGCTACACATCTGTTAGCTAAGAACAGCTGGTTGTGCCACGTGAAACAATTGCAAAATATACCATGAAACAAGTGGATTCATATGTCACTTTGAGTGACATAGGGCGCAATTGGTGCACGTAAAGTTAAAAAGTTTGATTCGTAAAATAATGAAAAACTAATGTTAAAAACAATCAATTACGCGTTATGCAAAGCAAGCTATTTAGATTGTATGCAGATGGAGCCTGATACGTGTGTAGAAGGTTGAATTCTCTCAGGATCGGGCGGTTCGATAAACGGTTTAACCTGTCTATGTTTACTGATTTTGGTGTCGCGCCTTGCATAATAATGAAGTATTTGTGTTGTCTGAGCAAAATCGGGTAAGGACCGCGATACTTTGGTTGTAGTGGTGCAACATCAGTGTCGATGCGAACGAGTATTCTCTCGCAGTTGTGGAGCTGCGGGTGAACGAAGTCCGGACGAGGCGTATGTCTCGGTTGCTGTTCAGACATGTTACCGAAATGAAGTCGAAGGCGGGTAGCTTCGTCGTGTGGGTTATTCTGTGCGGGTAGTAGACGTGGGAGCTGACTAGGCAGGCGTAGATCCATGCCATACAAGAGTTGTAACGCAGACGTTTTAATGGATTCAGGAGTACGGAAACGCATCGCAAGCAGAACTAAAGGTAGTGCTTCGACCCAGTTACGAATAATGGTCGAGGATGCTAAAGCAGCTTTGAGTTCCCTATGCATTCTCTCTACCATCCCGTTAGATTGTAGATGGTAGGCAGTCATCTGGCGTAAGGTGCATTCCATGTACCGCAAGGTGGTTTTGAAACGATCCGATGAGAAGCAAGTGCCTCTGTCAGTGATGGCGTCATTGGGAACACCATAATTGGATATCCATGCAGAGATAAAACCGTTAGTTACTTCGTCTGCAGAAAGGTTACCAAGAGGTAATGCCACAGGCCACCGTGTAAATCTATCAATCCTAGTTAGAAGGTAGCTGAAACCTTAAACCTTTGTCATATGAACTATGTCGATGTGGACGATGGCTGGGCGAGAAATAGTTCGGAAATTTTGTAACTTAGAACGAATGTGCTGTGTGATCTTGTATTTCTGGCAAATAGCACATTCGGAGACCCGTCGTATAGCGTTCTATCTAAGCCTGTGACCCCAAAAACGACCTGTGAGAAGTCGGACAGTCGCTTTGCTTCCTGGGTGAGAAATTGAGTGAATTGAGTCGAAAAATTTTCTCTGAAGGCTGGTCGGCAGAACTGGCTTGTTGGGCTGCGTACCCGTGAAGTAAACAATTGGTAAGCCTTCCCAGAGACGGCATATGAACTTGGTTGGGTGACGGGCTACTGATCTTTGAATGTGAATGTCACTGCGCTGTTCCGTTTGCAGGAGGGATGGCGTTAGTGCAGGTTCACTGAGTGTCACGGAGTTGACAGTGAATGGCGACGGCGAAGGTGGTTGTAGCGAGACGTCTGGCGTAAAAATGACATATGAAATGAAGTTTTGCTCCCTCTTGACGTGAAAGATGTCAAATTGCCATTCACTTAGACGTTAAAGCTGTCTGTTCACTCTGGCAGGGTTCTTCGCGACAGTTGAAGTTGCGTTTCGAAGTGCGCTAACTAATGGTGTATGATCTGTGATAACAACAAATCTGCTACTGCCAATGATGCTGAAAGACGGCGCAGTTCGTCGTGGATGGCGAGGAGTTTTCGACCGAAAGTGTCGTATCTCGTTTCTACTGGTTGGAGAGTACGCGAGTAGAAACTGATAGGCTTCTGAACTCCGTCGATCTCTTGTTCTAAAGTGGCTCCAATAGCATCTGTCATGAGTAGAAATGGTCGTTGAAAATCTGGATGCGTTAGAATTGTGGCATTTGCTAACGTGTTGATGGCGAGTCGAAGAAATTCCTCGTCTTTGGATGACCAAGTAATGATGGAATTCTTGCTAAGTCATTTTCGATTCCGCAGATGCCTGCACAAAGGATAAAGATGTCTTGAAAGGCCTGAAAGGAAATTGCGATAGTAGTTTAGTACTCCTAGAATTTTCTGCAACTCGCTAACAGTTTTCAGTGACTTGATATTCTTGATTGAATTCGCCTTTGATGGCAAAGTTTGAATACCTTGTGGCGTGATACGATACCCTAAGAAGTCCACGGATGTAGTTGCAATCTACGTCTTGTCACAGTTGATCTTGAGACCGTGGTTGGATAAGCGTGAGAGGACATTTCGTAGATGCTTGGCATGAGATTCTAAGTCTGGACTGAATACTATCATGTCATCGAGATATGACATACAATAAGCTCAGATTTCGCTATGGCCAATCCTTCTAAAACATTAGCCATGTTCGCTACTGTTCTCTCTAAAGCGGAGGGCCTACCATCATGTGGGGGCGGACAAAAGGATGACGAATTCAACTTAGGTTCCAAAACCCAAAATTCTAACTCACATCTCTCAAATAAGTCATCTATAGAGAGAGCGTTGGGGAGCTGTCTGGCGAATAATTTTAGTGATTGTGGAAGATTGTTAATAAAAACAACCTTAGCCTCATGGTCAGAAATATTGTTTTTATACCAACGTTCCTGTAATTCCCTTAAAATCTCGATGGGGCCAAGGTTTGGCATGTCTAACTGAGCGTATTTATTTATTATCTGTTCGGTTTCTGTGGGACCCAGCAAAGATTCTACTTCAATTTGTAGGCCCAAAATGGGATCAGGTAGCTTCCTAATGGCCTCAAGCTTCAGATAAATCCATCCCTGAAATTCAGAAGGTTTGTATGACTGAAATATTCTGGAAACGGGGAGAAAGCACATAAAGAATAGTTCGTTATCTCCATCCCAAACAGGAACATCAATATCTAAAATTGGACCTGACATTCTAATAATCTTACAGGATCTTAAAAGCATAAATTTATAAGCAAGATAAAAATATATAAAAAGACTTTAAACGAAACGCTTATCCACTAACAGCTTCCACAGTTGAAACAGAATCTTCGGCAGTTGAATCTGTCAAGCACGTCAATTTACTCTTTCGTACACACAATATTCATTCACAGATCACCAAGATGTACAATTGAAAATTGAATAGAAAACCTTCGTTCTAAAAATATATACCCAACAAAATTCCCCGGAAGACCACGACTTTAGAGAGAATAACAACCAGAGTAAAAGGTATACGCAAATGCTAATTTATTTTTATTTATACCAAAAGTTTTCTGATAACTAAAAAAAGTACAGTACTCAGTATCTTGGCGCGGTCGCCAATTTTGAAAACGCCCCAGCTTCAAGTAAATGCCGTACGACGTTACAAAGTCAGTTAGAGTGCCAGGAAAACTAAGTTAGTACTGTTGGGGGGCCCTTAACGGGGCCGGTCTTGCGTTCTCTGGCAAATGACGAGAAGGTCAGTTATTGTCACAGTGCCCAGAAGTACTCCTCGACACTTGAGACGAGCTCTGGTTGACTTAGGTTTTGGTTCTATCTGTTGTGGCGTTGAAATAACGCTGAGTAAACTCGTTGAATTTCTACAGTAACTGGCTCGTCTCTCTAGTTGTACAGCAACAAGATTGGTGTGACTGAAATTGCCAATGTGTGTGAAGCAAGCCCGAAAATCAGCATGTGTGTGAAGATAGCAGACAGCACGTCGGAGAAACGCGCAGCAGAAGGCAAACGCGAAAACTGACTTGCATGGTAAATTCACCGTGCTTAAATAGCCTTGATTGGCTACTTGCAAACTACTGGTTAACGACAAGATTCGCATTTTTCTCATTGATGCAGCGTAAATTGAATTGAATGTAATTTACGCAATATGTCGGCGAATAGCTTTGTGTCGTTACAGTCTGAACAATGTGACATGGCAAGTAACATAATAGTCAGCGTTTTACAACACAATTATTTACAAAACGGAAGCCTTGAAGAGTCATTGATGGCGCTGGGACAGATAACAATTCCTTAAATAAAGTTTTGCCTGCATGAAGTAAATATCAAATCTACTGTGTCTGGCTATTCTTAAACTGTAGCCAAACTACTGTCAGCCACTGGTAATTCTTCAAATTTCGATGATAATTCTCAGAACAGAACCTACACTGTACTTAACTATCTATCAACCTATTAGCAAACAATTGCTCAATTGTATAACTTATATACACATAGCTAAAGATGCACAACTGTTATTTTCATAACTTAATAGGAATTTTACAGTTTGAATTCCAGACAAATACAGAGAATTATTTCAGAAACGCCACTCTGGATTTTTAAGCCTCCAGCTTGAATTGCAGTTTACTTCTTGTTTGTCTGTTATCTGACGTTCTCTGATAATGAACATAGAAAGTCGAAATCAATCAACATGAGCACCAGACGGTAGTCTTGCTATATTATCTAAATGGTTAAACCAATTTGTGTTGATATTTATATCAAACTTACAGAAATAACCTGATTACTTACTGGCGCGCGGTTTGACATGGCTCCGATTTTGTCGCATTCCGATATGGAAAAGATTGTTATGGATCTTCAGAACTCCATGGAATTGATGAAGAATGAAATGTCCATATTGAAGAATGATTCAATTGTGAATGCAAAAAAATTGGAGCAAGTGGTGAAAAATAATGAAACTTTAAGTGCGCGTATAGTTGATCTAGTTGAACAGAATGAGACATTACTTGTGAAGCTAGACAAGTTACAGACTGATGTTCAACCATGGATTGAATTGGCCGATTTAACTGTGGAAGGTGATATGCTAGTTAAAGATAAATCATCTGGTGAAGAAATGCTAAATATATTAGCAAACGAAGTTTCAGCACGTAATAGCAAACAGGATCAATTAGTTTTATTTAATCTAGATGAAGATGCCGATGTGAAAGACGTCGAGAAATTAAATACTTTAATAAAAGAAGAAACGCATGCAGCTATTACTAAATGCTATAGGGTGGGGAAACGAGCTGATCGTCCAAGGCCTGTAATTGTAAAATTATCAAAAAGGCCAACAAATATGCAATTAGAATCTATCAATAAAAAGAAAGAGGAGAATTTGAGCTTTCACAGCATATTTATTGGACGGGACAAAACGTTCCTCCAACGGAAATTGGCAAAAGTAAAAAAGTTAAAGAACATTCAGGAACGGAAACCGCCAATGTCTGATGAAGCTGTTAAACGGACTCAATCGAGTGAGACTGCAACATCAAAAAACGATGTATCGTTATTAACTGTTGTGGACAGAGGGGGAAAGGAAGTATGGCCTCGAGGCCCGTGAAAAGAATAGTAAAGAAGCCATCAAGGTTGAATCAGTAAAAGTCGACACTTGTTTAGATAAGTCACTATCTACATTTACTCTATTTTATGCTAACTCTCGAAGTGTTAAAAATAAGAACTTTTTACTGTGTAATTTTATAATAAGTAACGATTTCGATTTTATAATATTATCCGAAACTTGGCTTAACAAGGATATTAAAAACCATGAATTCGATATTCCTCACTATTCTTTATTCAGAAAGGACAGATCGCTGGATAAAAGAGGTGGAGGAGTACTCATTTATTGTAAATCTGTATTTAAGGCGAAAATTTTACATACTAGTGATGATAATGCTATCATTGATTTCTTATCTATACAATTTGATAATCTGATCTTAACAGCGGTTTACAGACCGCCGTATGCTACTTTATTTGATGATCAAACATTTACCAATTCTTTTCAATCTATCTTTGACTGCCATGGCTATAATGTAGTGGTAGGTGACTTTAATAAGTTACAGGACTGTGAATTATCCAATTTTTTTCTAACCATGATCTCAAGCAGATTATAAATGAATCAACTAGAGGTTCGCAATGCTTAGATCATGTATATTTAGAAATTGAAATGGTGAAATCGCACAGTTATGAAGTTGTCAATTATTTCAAAGAATTGGAACATTAACAAATTATTTTACAATGGAAATTCTTGAGTGGCATAACACAGAAACTAAGTTATGAAAATGCACACGTGCACTGTTCCAGAATAAACTGGAATTTCTTTAGAGAATTAAGCATACTGATTGATTATGAGAGTTTTTGTTTCTTGAATACTGATGAATTTGTTTCTTCTGTTTCATCGTTATTATCTGTTTTATTTCAGGCATCTACGTTTACGGACATTATACCGAAACGGATTAATAGGAAATTGTGTAAACTAAGAATTAAACGAGATAATATAATAAAGTGTAGTCTTATTAATAGTATTAAACAAATGAGGTTAGATTCCATTGATAACGAAATTAATTCATCACTGCTAATAATTCGTCAAAGATCAGAACGAATTATTTTGGCCAAAATGAAGAGTAATCCTCGATTAGGATTTAAACTCCTCACAGATTACAGTAAATACAAGGAAAAGTTAAAGCTTATACTACCTGTGGATAAAACTGAGTCTGGATTTCTCTGTGAATTGGAGGAAGTATTTGTCAATTTGATATGCAATCCACAGAATGAGAAAACTTTTATAGAACTATCAGATCCTTTGGGAGGCCAGGAACCAGGACTTGTTATTGACAGTGATGAATTGATAAAATTGATGTTAAAAATCAAATCAAAAAAACAAAAAGATCACCTTGGTATTTCGATTGATAATCTAATTCAATTACCCTTAACATTTAGAAATGCACTCTGCAACTTTATAAATAGAATTTTGAATGATGGGAAATTACCAATTGATATATTAACGATTGTAGCTAAGCCGTTGCCAAAAGTTAGTAAGCCAACGTGCGCCAGTGATTATAGATTAATCTCTATTATCCCTTCGTTTTTGAAGATAATAGAACGATTGATACTAGATCATTTAGAACGTATGTTACCGGCTGATTTTGACTTATGTCAACATGGCTTTACGAAAGGTAGATCGACAACTACTAATATGCTTTCCATGTGGAAACATGTAATCACATTAGACGAGAATAAGTTAGATGCATTAATTGTATTTATAGATATCTCAAAAGCTTTTGACTCTATATCTTTTGATGCTATTTTGAATGCGATTAGTTTGTTGAATATTGAACCCGAATATTTTTAGATTACTTAAATACTATCTATATAATCGAAGAATGAGTATTCAAATAAAACGATTTGATATCAAAATCGAAACGAGTAACGAGTGGAGTTCCACAGGGATCAAGCTTGGGGCTAATTTTTATTTAAAAGTTCGTATTAGCAAATTTGGAAACTAAGATCCTTAACGGTCGAGTTTGCAAATTCGCTGATGATTTAAAAATAATCTTCCCTATAGATCCAAAGAATATCGAATTCTCCAAAAATAATGTGACTTTAGATTTGTATGATTTGAGTAAATATTTGTTTACACTAGGGCTGAGAATAAACAATAAAAAGACGAAAAAGCTTTTAAAAATAGGGAAACAGAACAATCTTTCATTGAAGTGTTTATTTTCATGATGCAGTTATTAATGATGTGTTTCGAGATTAAACTTATGCAGAAATTAAGGATTTAGGCATAACTATTCAATGTACAGCTTTTGCTGAGAGACATATTGAAAGTATAGTAGGCAGTGCCAAGAAAAAGAAGATGGGCACTAATAAATCGAAATATTTTATCAAATGATATAAAAACTTCAAATGTATATAATATGGATTAGACCGGTACTAGAATATGCTGTCGCTACCTGGAATCCATTAAAAAAAGGGTTTGTCTAATAAGATAGAAGATGTACAAAGAAAAGTTGTGAAACATATTAGTCCTATTTTCTTGCACTATATACAGCCTCTAGATTACAGTTTGCAGTCATTGCAATCTCTGTGGTTTCGGAGGATGTGTTATTGTATAAAAAGTTTTCCATCTGAACCAGTGGACTGGTGCCTATATGACTCCGATAAGAAAGAGTCATGAAATTGGAACTAGATCTGGACATATGGCAATATCTCCTCCTTTTGTGGGGAATGTAGCAAGCAGAGTTATTCTCTTTCTCGAAAATCTACAAAATTTATAACCAATTGCCAGGGGCTTAGAGAAATGCCTCCATCTAAGATGTCTATTAAAAACTTTAGTCTACTGAACTTGAAAAAAGTCTGCAATCCTGCTGATATCTTTTATTTTTTTGATTATGATAATACTTTCTCTCATGGTTGAATAAAAGACAAGGATAATTGTTATCGGAAAAAGATTTTATTGAGATTTTTATTTCCAAGTTTTGTATTATTATAATTGAAATGTTATGCACTAGATCTTCAAATTAGTTAACATTACATACAATCAATTGCTAGTCATGGTTCTCAATTTTGCATAATGTTACACTCGAATTATACCTTAATTGTTCCTAATTTGATGATGTATATATTATTCTTTTCAGTCGAACTTTCTGATATTGATATATTGTATTGTACAACTTGTGAGATTATACCTACCTACATGAGATGAATTGCACAATTATTGTGATGTGATAATTATTTTAATATATATTGTACAATTTCCAATTTTATTATTTGATGGAATATGTGTGGTTTGAATCCAAATAAAGATATTCTATTCTATTCTATTCTAAATAAATGCACCGGATTTGTTGTAGTGAGGGAAAAATGATATATCAATCGAAATAATTTCATTCTATGGTTTACGGTTCCATTGTAGGGGTCTTTTGCGGTGTTGCTATCTAGTTCGTGATTCCGTACCCGTTCTACATATCCAGGGTGGCTATTATTACTATCCATGCACCCACATTGTCACTGATCCTTGTCATATGGTTGATGTGAGAAAACCGAAACTTGGTGTCATACATATATTAGATATAATGTTGCAAATAGAAATATAATTCACAGTTGGTCCAAATTGAATAAATGTTGGTCAGCTGCGAAAACAGATTTTTATGCAAAATTAGGTCTTAAACACCATTCACAGTTAAACTAAATTGTTCGTCTTCTGGACGACGAAAGTTAAAATGATTTATGTATACAAATAAAAATGTTTTATGCACAATCAGTTATTCGCATACAAATGTCTGAATTGAACTGTATTTATACCATCGATTTAAAATACATGATGATATGACAAAAATCATCGTTAAAAGTTATCACTGAAAAAGATTATGTAAACCGTTTAAAGACTTCAATGACAAAAACTCACAAATCTTTAGTTCACTGCTTGCTATGGTTTTAACTCATGTCATTATATTAATCCATTTAAACTGCTTGAAATTAACAGAGGTTGTTCCTAAAATCACAGCTAAGAGAAATATTGTATAATAAAAGATTTAGATTATTTGACCTTAAAGAGCACTGTATCGAACATCTTTGGGTTGTAATACGGAGCCGCGTGTTAAATACACCTCCCCCCGACAATGAAAATTAGTACACAATGAAGGGTGCTAACCTTACAGGAAGTGTTATTGCTCTGCCGTACCGTGTAACGACTGATTTTGGCTCTGTCAACATTGATTCTGGTTCTTCTATATCTCGCGGCGGCATGACGGCTTCAGTTGGCTCGGTTGTTGATGGGATGTCGGGCGTCAATTTGTTGTCAGCAAGACTGTCTGGAAGTGGCATTATCGTTTCTTCACCGCCTGATAGGTCTACATCGCGAAACAGCGGGTCATTTGGATCAACGTCGGCCGGGGATAGTCTGTGCTTGGAGACCGCTTCAGCTTTGCCATTAATCTCCAGAATGATGTAATTCTGACGTCGATCTAACACACGATAAGGACCGCGCTTCGGTTTGGCTAAAATCCTGTTATCCATATCGTTGTTGATGAAGAACCGTTTGCAGCTATCAAAATCTTTGCGTTTATAGATTGGACCATGTTGCTGACGTGTAGGACAGATCGGCCGATTCTGAGCGTTATATTGTAGAAAACTGCGAAGTGGAAACAGAAATGTCGGATCGTTCATCGTTAATGCAGTTTCAGAGCGTGATCGGACTAGTTCGCCAGGCAGCCGTAGACATTCGCCAAATACCATTTCAGCGGAACTACATTTGATCGGCTCACGAGGTCTTGTACGCATTGATAGGAGTACTTTCGGTAAAGCCGCAAGCCAATTTTCTTGTGGGCTAGCCTTGAGCGCCGCTTTCAGTTCTCGGTGTGGCCTTTCGACGAAATCATTTCCTCTCGGGTTGCGAGCCGCGGTCACGGAGTGTTTGACACCGTAGTATTGCAGTAGGGCTGCGAACTCTTCTCCGATGAATTGTGCGCCACGATCGGTTGTCACTTCAGCTGGAGCACCGAACCGAGCGAACCAATTGAGCTCTAGAGCATAACTGACAGTTTCTTGCTTCATGTCTGGAAGTGGTATGGCCTCATACCATCGAGTGGTGCGGTCCCGTATTGACAGTAGATATCGCATGTTGTTCACGGCAGGTAAGGTTACCAGATCAACGTGTATGTGCGTAAATCGGACTTTGGGCACTTGAATGACTTGTGGCGCCGTTTTGGTGTGTCTTGTCACTTTGCATTTCTGACATTCTAGACATTGTTTTGACCACATATTGATATCTTGTCGCATGCCAGGCCAAAAATACGTTCTGGATAGAATTTTCACTGGTGGTTCGCCAGATGGATGGCTCATTCAATGGTAGACTTCGTAGATCTTTTGACGGAGTTTTTTAGGTATATACGGCCGAGGGCCCACGTTAGTTATTTCACACTGCTGTAGGGCTCCATCGTAATCAAGTATTTTCAGTCGATTGACATCAAATGTCCGAAGTGATAGATCATCTTGCTGAGCTGCTTGAAATTCCTGAGTGCTTATAGGTGAAGGATACAATATTGAGGCACAAAGATCTGCAGGACGGCTTAGGGAGTCTTCGACCACATTTTCTGATCCTTTGACATGAGTGACTTCATATTCATACTCGTGTATTCGTGTAAGTTGTGAGTTGACACGTCTTGAATATAAATACTCTTTCTTTCCTCTCAGCACCGGAAGTAGCAGAAGGTGGTCAGTGTAGATCTTGAACTTTCGGCCATCCAGATAGGTGTGGAAGTGTAGGATCAACCGGTAGATTGCAAGTAATTCTTTTCCTAACGTATCATATCGCGTCTCGCGAGGTTGTAGTTTTTGCGAATAGAAAGCGATAGGCTGGTGTATTCCATTGATGGATTGTTGAAGTACTGCGCCTATGGCAACGTCGGATGCGTCCGTTATCAATTCAAAAGGTTGAGACCAATCCGGGGAATGTAACATGGTCGCTTTGCATAGGGCCCTTTTGGCATCCTCGTAAGCCTGCATGTCGTCCACGTTGAGCTGAATCGGTTGTGATTTCTTGACAAAACGGCTTTCTGGCACGAGATATTTGTGAAGAGGTGCCAGAATCTTGGCAAGGCAGGGTACAAATCGAGAATAGTAGTTCATCTTGCCCAAGAATCGTCGTAATGCCCGAACGGTGGTTGGAGGCTGTAGATCTTGAATAGCACGAACCTTAGTAGGTACAGGTGTCATGCCTTCTTCGGAAATTTGATGACCAAGGAATTCAATTGATTTCTGTGCAAAGACGCATTTGTTGCCATGAAGTCGGAGGCCATAGTCTGCTAGACGTGTGAGCAGGATCTCAATATGTTGTATATGATCGGTCATTGAGTTGGAGAATACCAGGATGTCGTCTAGATATGGAATTACAAATGGTAGACCATTTAGTATTTCGTCCGTAACTCGTTGGAATGTTTTCGAGACATTCTTGAGACCGAACGGCATATAGTAATATTCGTGCGTGCCACCTCCGGTGAATCTGAGTGCAGTATATGATACTGAGTCTTTGTCCATCAGTACTTGATAGTATGCTTTTACCAAGTCAAGTTTTGAATACACAGCCTGACCGATAGCAGATCTGAGTAGGTCGGCTGAATTTGGCAGGATGTACGAATCAGACTGTGTGCAAGAATTGAGAATACGATAATCCCCGCACACCCTGAATGTCTCTGGTTCACTCTTTGGTACTACTACCACAGGCGACGCAAAAGGTGACCTGGATCGTGTACAGATTCCTTGTTGACGTAGCGTGGCGAATTCTTGTTCGGCAGCCTTATGTTTGTGTGGTGCCAATGGACGTGCTCGTGGAGGAGGAGGAAGTAGTTTCGACATGATGATACGATGGGCTGTGATAGCACGCTTCCTCTTGAGATCGGGCATGAAGGAAATAGGTTTGAAAATTTCTTCATGACGTTTCAGAACATCGTCCTTGTTGCGGTATATCAGGAACTGAAGGAATAAGCTGTATGGATGAGACTGCTTCGGCGCGAGCCGTATGTTTTAGCGCTGATGTAAGCAACTGATTGTCTGCAGTGCGTATCTCTCGTGTTCTTGGACGAATGGTCAGGTCATAGTGTTCGAGAAAATCACGTCCAATGATGTTTCGTGTCGTTTTGGCGATGATGAACGGATAATTGAAACATCTTTTTGAGTTGGAGAACGAGATATTGTGTACTCGTACCCCAAACGTCGCTATGTTGGAGCCATTGGCGCATGTCAGACTGCTGGTGTCGACTGGGTGGGTGGGTTCGAAATAATTGTGGCGTAGTAAGCGTACATCTGATCCAGTGTCTATGAGAAATATTTCGCCAGAGGTTGCGTCACGGATGAGAAAAGATGTTGATAGTGGCAACTGACAATGAGACTGGTTGCTGGCATTTGGGCGTTTGAAGCATGACTTGACTGGAGCCGTCGCTGTAAATACAATAGTTTGATTGCGCTCTACTGCGAAAGCAACGTGCTTCGAGCCATCAGACGTGGAGCGGCCAACAATCTTGGGGTGCTCAGCCTCTACTGACGCCGAGGAGGCTAATCCCACCAGATTTCCGAACCTTCCGAATCCTCCTGAGTTGTTGAGGGTGACCGCGCCCACTTTCTCTTGGGCCGGTAAGCTGTAGTGGTGTTTCTTCCACCACTTGTCTAGACGTGCCGGCATAACGTCGTCTTGTACTTATAGGGATTCGCGCAGGAACGTGGCCATCTCTTGCAGTGCCGACGGGAGATTCTGTATGAACAGTCGCATTACGATTTCCTTGGGCAGGTTGAATTCTAAGGCTTTGTGCTCCATTTCCCTAAATAGCTCAGAAGGCGTGCAGCTACGTAGGGACATCTGGCTCATTAATTCTGCAAGCATTTCTTCTCAATCTAGTGTCAAACGCTGCTTGACGGTGCGTTGCAGGCTCTGCCATGGCTGTGCACATGTGCCTTCAGTGTATTGATTGACATATTTTATACTGTGCCCATTTATTGGTGCGGACTGTTGCCGGGCTCACCGTCGGGCTTCCTGCATTTCCTGAACTGGACCTCATCTTATGCGTATGAGTGTTGTCGAGAATAGATGGCAGTGTAACATCGTCCTCACCCGTCATCGTGCAGCTGTCTTCGAGCATTGTAATCCCGAGAGGGTGTCTTTCTGTGATATGTGTCCTTGAGTTTACTTATTTTTGTAGTATTTATCCAAAGTGCTTGAATTTCTCAAAATCTAGATGTTTATTAATTCCTTACTGGCTGTGAGTTCGACGAACCGCGGCACCATTTATGTAGGGGTCTTTTGCGGTGTTGCTATCTAGTTCGTGATTCTGTACCCGTTCTACATATCAAGGGTGGCTATTATTACTATCCATGCGCCCACATAGTCACTGATCCTTGTCATATGGTTGATGTGAGAAAACCGATACTTGGTATCATACATATATTAGATATAATGTTGCAAATAGAAATATAATTCACAGTTGGTCCAAATTGAATAAATGTTGGTCAGCTGCGAAAACAGATTTTTATGCAAAAGTAGGTCTTAAACACCATTCACAGTTAAACTAAATTGTTCGTCTTCTGGACGACAAAAGTTAAAATGATTTATGTATACAAAGAAAAATGTTTTATGCACAATCAGTTATTCGCATACAAATGTCTGAATTGAACTGTATTTATACCATCGATTTAAAATACATGATGATATGAAAAAAATCATCGTTAAAAGTTATCACTGAAAAAGATTATGTAAACCGTTTAAAGATTCAATGACAAAAACTCGCAAATGTTTAGTTCACTGCTTGCTATGTTTTTAACTCATGTCATTTTATTAATCCATTGTTCTCTGAAGTTCGGATAGGTCAACTATAATGTGAACAGTAAATCCAATGCGTAAATTATCCAACTAAGTGAAATAAGTTCACTGTGACACAATAGTCCACCGCGTGTTTTTCCGGATCATGCGCGGTTCTATTTTTAATAAAAACCCTTTCAATTACAAATAAAATTTCAGTTTAAGAAATATCGATTAAAACTGCTTGAAACTAACAGAGATTGTTCCTAAAATCACAGTTAAGAGAAATATTGTATAAGAACAGATTAAGATTATTTGACCTTAAAGAGCACTGTATCGAACATCGTTAGGTTGTGTAACGACACAAATCAATCGACGACATATTGCGTAAATTAAATTCAAATTTATTTACGTTGCACCAATGAGGAAAAAGCAAATTGCCGTTTAACCACGTCTAACCACGTTTAACCAATAGTATGCAAGTACACATATTGCATGCTATTTAAGCACGGTAATTTACCATGCAAGTCAGTTGTGGCATTTGCCTTCTACCTGCTTCACGCGTGTGCGTTCTGTCGGTTGTCAATACGTGTGCGCTCTGTCGGCTGTCAGTATCTACTCATCTTGTTGCGGGATACCGGAGAGACGAGCCAATTGAGTGCAGGACCTGCAGGACACCATCCACAACACGATCACAGCTCAACCACGGGAGCAACAAATCAACCAGAGTCCACCCAAGGCTCTAGGACATCTTCAACGCTGAAGACTTAAAGCGAACGCATTACCCGGCCCTCTTAAGGGCCCCCATATCAGTAACTAATCTCTATTCAGAGCACCTTAACCGAGTTTGTAACGTCGTACGGCATTTACTTGAAGCCGGGGCGTTTACAAAATTGGCGACCGCGCCAGGATATTGATTATTTATCTGATTTTTTTTTGGGTATAAATAAATTGACTTTCTTCTTCATTTGTTTGGGATGAATCGACTAACATTTGCGTTTTCTTTACCCTGATCCTGTTTTTCTGTTGGGTATATATTCGTGAATTTGTGGTGTTCGTCTTCCCTAAAGGAAGATTTCAAATTTTGGAAGCAGTGTGTTATTCTTGCTGTTGAAAATAATAATTCATTGGCACTTAAGAGCCAACGGGCCCTTGTTCGTCTTCCCTACGGGACAATTTCAATTTTTGGAAGGAGTGACGCTGTTCTGTGTTGAAATAATAATACATTGTCATCAAAGGCCATCGGGGCCTCTGTTCGTTTTTTCCTTTTGTACTGGACAATATCAAGCAACAGTGGAAGCTGTTTGTGGGTAAGCGTTTCGTTATATATTTATACATTTATATATACATTTTCATATTGCTTATAAATTTATGCTTTTAAGATCCCGTAAGATTGTTAAAATGTCAGGTCCAATTTTAGATATTGATGTTCCTGTTTGGGATGGAGATAGTGAGTTATTTTTTATGCGCGTAGACTCCGCTTTCTCCCCGTTTCCTGATTATGACAGTCATCAAAAACTGTCGAAGGTTTTTGCTAAACTACCTTCTGAATTGCAGCGACGGATTTATCCTAAGCTTGAGGCCATTAGGAAGCTACCTAATCCCATTTTGGGCCTACAAAACGAGGTAGAATCCTTGCTTGGACCCACGGAAACTGAGCAGATAATAAACAAATATGCGCAGTTAGATATGCCAAATCTTGGCCCCATAGAAATACTGAGGGAATTACGGAAACGTTGGTATAAAACCAACATTTCTGACCATGAGGCTAAGGTTGTTTTTATTAACAATCTTCCCCAAACATTAAAACTCTTTGCCAGACAGCTCCCCAACACTCTCTCTATAGATGACTTATCTGAGAGATGTGAGTTAGAATATAGGGTTTTGGAACCCAAAGTGAATCCATCATCCTTTTCTTCACCCCCGCAAGATGATAGAATCTCCTCCTTAGAGAGAACAGTGGCGAACATGGCCAAAGTTCTAGAAGGATTGGCCATTACCAAATCGGAGATAAATCATGTGAATGCTCGACCAAAATTCGTTTCCAAGTCAAATTATAATGGTAGGCGGCGATCGAGATCTCCGCAATCATTTAATAAATATGCTCCAAAGAACTGGTGTTATAACCACCAGAAGTTTTTTATGCTTGCCAAGTTTGTCTTTGTCGTTCCGAAGAATTTCCGAATGAGTGTCAATTTCCACAGCTGACGGAGAGGACAACAGACCGCAGGCACAAGGGTGCATCAGTATCGGGAAACGTCTGGCGCAGGAAGTAGAAGACCGTACTTTCTGCACATCAACGGCATCAACGGCGCTACAGGGAAGAAGCCAACTACAATCCGACATCCCTGTCGACTCTTTTCGTCCACGCCGAATTTTTCACATAGAGAACCAAACAGACAATGCCGGTCGCTATCACCAGCCTACTTGTTTGCATGACCCGGCCAAACAGCCAAACGAACTTCTGCACCTTCTTGATTTCAAAACTGGCGAAGAGTACATCGTAGACACAGGTGCGGCAGTCTCAGTTCTCAAAGGTGATTCAATGGCCGAGATGTCGCTAGGCGTTCTTCTCGCAACAGCTACAGGCGAGCCCATACCAACTTATGGCTGCCAATACCGCACACTCAACATAGGTCTACGACGTGAATTTTCCCACAACTTCATCATTGCCAAGGTCTCACATAATATAATAGGCCTTGATTTCCTTCTAAAATTTCGGCTCATTGTTGATCTTGCCAATCAAAAGATCATCGACCCCTCCACCGGACTTGAACAAAGCTTTTGGACACTTGCCTCCGAGCGTTTGGAGTTACAGGTCATTCAGCCAACCCCAGTGCATCATTCAGCAGAGATATCAGCAGCTCTTCGAAAATACAAATCGCTTTTCGATCTTAACAAGTCCGATCTACGAGTCTCCAACACGATGCATCATATCGTCACAGAAGGACAACCTATTGCACTCAAGAAGCGACCACTGGCTCCTGCTAAGCTGAAAGCTGCCCAAGAAGAATTCTCAAGGCTTTTGGAAGAGGGAATCATCAGACCATCGAAAAGTTCATGGGCGTCACCACTGCACTTAGTCTCAAAATCAAACGGATCGTACAGAGCCTGTGGAGACTACCGTAAGCTAAATTCAGTGACAAAATCTGATGCATATCCTATTCCAAATATCAACACATTACTTGAAAAACTCAACGGCAGCAATTTCTTCTCAGTGATTGACCTCAGACAAGCCTACCATCACATCCCGGTAGCACCAGAGGATATCGAGAAAACTGCAGTCATCACTCCATTTGGCCTTTTCGAATACCTTTACATGCCTTTTGGACTTAAGTGTGCTACTCAGACATTTCAAAGATTCATGGACAACATACTTCGCGACGACTCTGCTTATTGTATGTCATATCTCGATGACATTATGGTATTCAGTCCAGATCTAGAATCTCATGCGAAACATCTACGAAATGTCCTCTCACGCTTATCCAACCACGGACTCAAGATCAACTGTGACAAGACGCAGATTGCAACTTCATCCGTCGACTTCTTAGGGCATCGTATCACGGCCCAAGGTATTCAACCGTTGCCGTCAAAGACGAATTCAATCAAGAATATCAAGTCACCAAGGACTTTGAGCGATTTGCAGAAAATCCTGGGAGTACTAAACTATTATCGCAAGTTCCTTCCAGGCCTTTCAAAACAACTTTATCCTTTGTGCAGGCACCTGCGGAACCGAAAAGGACTTAGCAAGAATTCCATCATTGCTTGGTCATCCGAAGACGAGGAATTACTTCGACTTGCCATCAACTCGTTAGCAAATGCCACAATGCTAACGCATCCAGATTTTGAAAAGCCATTTCTACTCACGACAGATGCTTCTGAATTCGCTATTGGAGCCACTTTGGAACAAGAGATCGACGGAGTTCGGAAGCCTATCAGTTTCTACTCGCGTACTCTCCAACCAGTAGAAACGAGGTACGACACTTTCGGCCGAGAACTTCTCGCCATCCACGACGCAGTGCGCCATTTTATCAGCATCATTGGCAGTAGCAGATTTGTTGTTTTCACAGATCATGCACCACTAGTTAGCGCACTTCGAAACGCAACTTCATCTATCGCCAAGTACCCTGCCAGAGTGGAAAGACAGCTTTCTCGTCTAAGCGAATGGCAATTTGACGTCTTTCACGTCAAGGGCAAACAGAACTTCATTGCAGATGCCCTGTCTAGGCCAGACGTCTCTCTACAACCACCTTCGCCGTCACCATTCACTGTCAACTCCGTGGCACTCAGTGAACCTGCACTAACGCCAACTCTCCTGCGAACTGAACAACGCGGTGACATTCACATTCAAAGATCAATAGCCCGTCACCCAACCAAGTTCATATGCCGTCTGTGGGAAGGCTTACCAATTGTTTACTTCACGGGTACGCAGCCCAACAAGCCAGTTCTGCCGACCAGCCTTCAGAGAAAAGTTTTCGATTCAATTCACTCAATTTCTCACCCAGGAAGCCAAGCGACTGTCCGACTTCTTACAGATCGTTTCTGGGGTCACAGACTTAGGCAGAATGTTAAACGATGGGTCTCAGAGTGTGCTATTTGTCAGAAAAACAAGATCACACGACACACTCGTTCTAGGTTGCAACATTTTCGGTCTACTTCTCGCCTAGCTATCGTCCACATCGACATAGTTCATCTGACAAAGGTTCAAGGTTTCAGCTACCTTCTAACTATGATCGATAGATTTACACGGTGGCCTGCGGCACCATTTCTGCAGACGAAGTAACTAACGGTTTTATCTCTGCATGGATATCCAATTACGGTGTTCCCAATGAGGTCATCACGGACAGAGGCACTTGCTTCTCATCTGATCGTTTCAAAACCACCTTGCGGTACATGGGATGCATCTTACGCCAGACGACTGCCTACCATCCCCAAGCTAATGGCATGGTAGAGAGAATGCATAGGGAACTCAAAGCAGCTTTAGCATCCTCGTCCATTAATGGCAACTGGGTCGATGCACTACCTTTAGTTCTGCTGGCCATGCGTTCTCGTACTCGAGAATCCATTAAAACGTCTGCGTCACAACTCTTGTATGGCATGGATCTACGCCTGCCTAGTCAGCTCCCACGTCTACTACCGGCACAAGATGACCCACAAAACGAAGCTACCCGCCTTCGACTTCATTTCGGTAACATGTCCGAACAGCAGCCGAGACACACGCCTCGTCCAGTCTTCGTTCACCCACAGCTCCACAGCTGCAAGAGAGTACTCGTTCGCAACAATACTGCTGTTGCACCACTACAACCCAAGTATCGCGGTCCTTACCCGATTTTACTAAAACAGCCAAAATACTTCATCATTATGCAAGGCGCTACACCGACATCAGTAAGCATAGACAGGTTAAAACCGTTTATCGAACCACCTGATCCTGAGAGCGTTCAACCTTCTACACACGTCTCAGGCTCCGTCTGCCCACAATCTCAACCTGCTTTGTATAACGCGTAATTAATTTTTTTAAACATTAACATTTAACTATAAAATTTTTTTAACCTTACGTTAATTTTTAGTAATTGTCTCACGTGGCATAACCAGCTGTTCTTAGCTAACAATTGTGTAGCATTTTTGAACAGTTCTTTGGTATTATGCCATCTCTGAGGCAATGTTCGTGTACATATTTTTATGCAATTACCTTTGATTTTAATGTATATATTTTTACATTATAATGTATTTCTCACACATGACATTACACTGCCTATTTTGGTATGACCAGCTACTTAGAGCTAACGCTTTCGTGTAGCAACACTAAGTAGTGATCAGCTTCATATCATGGTACAGGCCACTTTCAATGCATATCTCAACTTTATCAATTGCACAAAGACCACTCTACAAATGTCATGACCACAACGTCGAGCACTCTAGCTCCTTTGGTCGTATACAAACACATTGACAACGATCCAACCTGCTTAGGTTTTTAACTTAAACCTGGCAAATTCAGAGGCGATTTACCTCGAAATCTTCACGCTGCGGCTCCAAAAACTTACACTGCTCTATTTTGCCTCACGTGCTATGACCGTCCACTAGAGCTAACAATTTGTGTAGCAATTCCTAGTGGTTACCTGGCATCATATCATTGTTGAAGCAACCAACAAGCATATTTAAGCCCAGCACTTATGGTTCATCATATTTTTGCTTAACTTGGTTCGAACTCTGTCATGCATTTCTTATCTAGCCTCGCAGAGAGGAATATTTTTTTCTTTTTTTCAGAGAGGAAAGTGTTGTAACGACACAAATCAATCGCCGACATATTGCGTAAATTAAATTCAAATTTATTTACGTTGCACCAATGAGAAAAAAGCAAATTGCCGTTTAACCACGTCTAACCA